>MU281391.1:0-214836 GCA_022385595.1 Xylaria palmicola
CAACCCAACCCAATTAGCCTTGGCAACCCATGGGGGCCCATGGGGGCCCATGGGTCCTTGGGTTCTTGGCAATGGGTTGGGCCTTGAAACCCTACATGGACTCACCGATCGGGTACAATGACCCAAACTTGTGGCAAGGGACCCCGGTAGCGATCCCTTCGGCTTACTTATTTCTTTCTCAAATACCCGCCGTCGGTGAGTGATATTAGCCCCCCAGACCGAATGATATACCTAACTGAGCTGACATGCATATCACTAGGATCGAGCAACTAATGGTCCGCTGGAAGAAATCCGATTGGGGAGGGCCCGGGATCTGGATTCTCGTCCGTTTAAGCATTCAAGGACCTACCTAGGTGTGACAAAGCAAATTCTAGGTACAGGCACACGTATGGCAGCAAGGCTTAGTTTAGTATTCTACGAATAATTGAGCTGAACTAAGAATGAGCAACTTAATGCTATGGGAATGTACTTCCCTGATATTCAAGGTTATCCGCTATATCACAAGTACTCTAGTCGGCTTAGCAGTGTCTCTTGAGTCGTGCCATTTCAACGGTTAGACCAGGCCCGAAGCTACACACGACGACATCCTCAGTCCCAGGTCCCATTTTCCGAAGTTGATCTAGGACAGCTAGCACCGTTACGCTCGCTGTGTTGCCCTTTGTGCGGTACACTTCACTGGTGGCTCGAAGCTGATGATCGGGTATTCCCACAGATTTTTGCACGCCCTGAATAATAGCTGCACCACCAGCATGCAAAGCCCAGTCACATTCTGTGGGCGGTGGTAAGCCCTTTTTGCCGAAGAGCCGTTGGAGTGGCCGGTGTACAGCGGCTGAGGCGTGCTTGGGAAGGTCTCTTGAAAGATAAACGAGATACCCGTTTGATACTGAAGTGACCGATACTTCATCGTATAACTCCCCAGCCACATTCTGGCACCAGTCAGCGACGGTGAAGAGACGTGGCATTTCCTCGGTCAGTGCAAAGTCATTGCATAGCACAACTGCTGCTGCCCCATCACTGAAGAGGGCAGCGCCGATTCGCAGCTTGCCAGACTGGTTTGCGGCCTCAAGTTCGGCCCGGAGGTTGGTGCTGCTAATTTCACAAGCCACGACGAGGATGCGTGCAGGCCGACCACGGAGTGAGGCAGCGCACGCCATATTATTGGCTACTCGAAGAGCGGCCAAGCCGCCTGCACACCCTGAGCCAGAAATCAATGATCTCTCGGCCTCTCCCGAGATGCCGAGCTTTTTGGCGACAAGGTGATCAAACCCGGGACAGCGGCAGTGCGTGGCGGTGACTGAGACAAAATGGGTTATCGAGGACGCCTCGATTCCACTTTCCTGTAGCGCCTTTTGGGCAGCTCGAGCTGTCAATGGGGGAGCGTACAGCTCGAAAGCTTCATGGACCTGTTCAATAGTTGGAGGAACTGGTTTTCGCCACATGGGATCGTTCCAGCAGTCGAGGACGGCTCGAGTCTCAACACCCGTCTGGGCGTTCACTGAGAGAAGTTTCTTCAGCCTGTGGTGCTAGGTCAGTAATCTCCCCATAAAATAGCCGATGGAGACATACCATGGGACATCAGCCGGGTAGATACTCTCTGCGTATTCCTGAAGCTGTTCGGTACCGACAAGGAGACTGGGCCACGCGGAGCCCAAACCAGTGATGGTGAGGCGGTCACTGAACTCTGGCCTCGAGAGATCATCATCCTCTGTTAGCTTGGCAATCATGTCTGCTAAACTTGGTTTGAACTTATGAAAGCAGAATTAAGATCCAAGTTTGAATGAAAAAAATGATCAGCTCTCTTGCCTGATATTCACCGATTGCCAGAAACTTCGCCTCCTTTTAAACGATCAGTCCTACCCTCTTCACTCCACAAGTGCAAGGGAACAGTGAACCACTTCTCTTCGCCTAACACGGATGGACCCGTATCGATGCAACCTTCTAAGCACATTAAAGCAGGTACGTGGCTCTCTTCCGCATGAGTAATTACACGATATCTGTGCATCATCGGGCATTACTGCGATGTTGCAATTGAAAGCTGGTTAGTGTAGACTGCAAGGAGCTTCGGAGGACGATCTTGGGTGCAGATGAGGTCTAAGGCACTAGCCCACTCGAGAAAGCTTACGAGATGCAATGCACGTAAGAAAGCAAAGAATGGTTCATATTTCTAAGAATTACAGATTGCTTAGTATAAACGTTTCGGCCTCCCAGGTTTCTTGCCAGCTCCTTGTAGGTCCAGTTTAATGTTCCTCGGCGCGGTTCGATGCCGTTTTTCCGCGCCATTCACATGCCAATGAGGGATTTGATAAGGTTTCAAAGAGTTTGAAGGCCAAGAACATTATAAGAATCAAGCAATATTTTGCTTACTTTTCAACAATCTAACCGTATATGAGTATAGTGATGGCGCCATGTTATGTGCACACGAGATCTGCGTACACAGAGACGAGAACCCTTGTGGCAAGCTCACCAAGAATCCTATAGACTAGCCAATCCTTAAACAGAGATAGGTCATTTGCTACTGGTGTTGCGAGGAGACTGTAAATCTCTGATCTGCTACGATTCATCGTCATTGTCGATTGAAATGAACCATTAGCGTGAGACTAATGCCCTTGTATTCAGACCTAATGAACCCTTCACAACAGGATGAGAGGATTCTAATCGGCTTGCACAGGCTTCAATATCACGATACCTTGCGATGGTCTATTTGTGCCACCTGAGTCGCACATGCTCGTGGCGAAGAAAACTCAAGAGTAACTGCCCTCACCTTCAGATCGGGTGTCGCCATCAACCAAAACCAAATCGTACTGGACAGGGAAAGGGGGAATGACTCAGCACTGTAGCGGCATAAGCCGGTACGCCCCCGAAGTATTACCGGGTAGTAGTAGATAATACATTACATTCATTCAAAGACTAGAGACGTTTATCTCTGAGTCAAGAAAAAAATGAAAACAGTTTGGAAAAGGTATTTTTCTGGAACTATATACGGCACAATGCTTACCTGGTCTGCAATCCGAATCCTCCATTCTATGTATCGGTGAAACTGTCGAACGCAAATGACCACGCCTAATTTTGACGCACTCACTTCACTTGGCTGGTGTTGAGTAAGCTTTCTAAGCAAGAGGCTATTCAAATTGATGATAAAGCTTAGGTTATGTAACCCGGTAACAGTGCCTCATTCTTCAGCTGTCATGCAGAGTACATTTGTATGTACGCAGTCAGCATGCACTCTACGGCTACGATAAAGGATAATGTGTGTTTCCACGCATATGGCAAGCCGACAAGCGTTTAGGAACTTTCTGATTAGCACCGGACAAGAATCCTACACTGCTAGCCTTAGCGTGGTTGATTTAGAAATAACTTGTTAAAACCTACGACATAATAGTTGTACAGGGTCAAAAAGCGCCTGCCTGAATTGAGCTCGCAGTAACTATAGCCAGAAAGACGGAGTGGTTTTACTGTGGCTCTTGTAACCGACGCAGGGACTTTTTCCGCCAAACACATTCAGCCAAGAGGAAGGGAAGGGCTCCCAAGTGCGTTACCACTTGTAATGGCGTGCAGGGCCAAGCATCTTACGTCGAAAACATGCGATGAGGCTGATGTAACTATCGGCAGATGCCCAGCAATTAACGTATTCATGTAAAGTTGTAAACCCATCTCCTTAAATCACACGATGCATTACGGGCTGACGCCATACTCTATTTTACGGCCAGGCTCACAACATTTTGCAACCTGTGCTCTATCGTCATAACGAGAGGTATAGAGCTACCTACACTCATTGTATCGGGCTTGCGATATGATACGGAGTACTCCGTACTAATGCAGATGAACAGCGTACCTGGTATTGTTAGCGCCCTGGATTATGTGTCTAACTCGGCGGGCGCCGGGCCGATCCAAGCTTTGAAATGGCTTCGGCACTTTAATCCGATGGCGACTTGGCGGAGTGTGTTGCCGCCCAACACCTGCCAAATTCGGGTTTAACCAGGGCTCCCGTCGGCTACTTCCGTTGTCACGTTTGGTCGGATTCACTCTTCTGTCTTGTGATTGTTGCTCTGATTTCATGTGTTCCACAGTGCATAAAGCATTGGACCCCTGGTTAACCAAGGGTCTTGACAGTTAAGTAATTTTATCCCCCACCACCTACTTAAAGATCAACATTACGCGATGAGGCACAGCAATACCTAAGCAAGCATCCTGCGTTGGACTAAACTGCTTTGATACCAGATTCCGACCATCCTGGGGCCAACCCACTATACAGATGATGCTGCTAAGATGAAGAAATGGAAACAGTGTATTTACAAATAGCCGTTCGCATCGTGCCCATGGATTTTGAGTACTAAGACTACCTGCGGAACGTGGACTAGTATAGCCGCCACGGTGTCTGGAAACTGTATTATCAATCTAAGGCAAAAGTAGGAGGATCTAAATTCTGGTCTTGTCCATTACGTTACGAAACCAGTTCTACAAGCGTGCTGTATCTTTCGTATCTCTTCGGCCTATTTTCAACGCCTCAGGATCACCCTTATCTCAAAGATTGGCGAATGCAACAGCACAGACATCCCCCCTGTCTCTCACTGCTCTTCGAACCTTGAAGTTCGAAAAAGGACGCGAATTCCCAAAAACGGCAAATCTGGCTCCCCATGCTCATAGATGCCGACCATGCTTTTTGACGGAAGATAACTGAAGCGCATACCGTGAGATTACTGGAAAGATTGGGAAATTGTTAAGTCTCCGAGATAACCAGGTGTCTGTAATTACCTACGTAACAGGTCCAGAACACCCGGACAGTCATTTGACTCGGACTGACAACGCGTCATAGAGAAACGATTCTAGTTAGGAGGCTAGTTAGTTAGGTAATAGGGGTCATCTCCTTTCCATACTTGGAGGGAAAGGGCGGCAGTGAATATTGCGGTCCCCCGATCCCCTCAGAACCTAGAGAGATACGTCTAGACCCTTTCTTCAGTTCCAAATGTGAACGGCTGCTGCAGCCTTAACTTTGCTGCTATAGATCAGTGGGCGCCCAACTCACGAGTCACCCTTCGACATAACCCTGCCTCACACAAGCTCACCTTTACAACCACTCGAACACATTTAAGGGCGGTCGTACCTATATATGAGAATGCTAGCATACTGAGCGGTTGTTATCACCAACTTAGGCGTGTAAATGTGGAGGTTTTTGGTAACGGGTGGCTAATCATTGTTTCTGTACTTCCGTATCTACCATGCGAAACTCTCGTTGTGCCACCACACATATCTACCTTTTGCTACCCAAACTCCCACATGGGACCTAAGCTCGCGCGCCATAGTGTCTGGCCCGCACACCAGCACTGCCACCCTCTCCTCGAAGCCTTGCCTAAAGACATCGTCTACGACCTTTTGTAGATTTGGCCTCATATCTCCCGGCACCGAGGTCTGCGCTGACCGCCTTAGATCCAGAGATAAGCTCGCCAACTCCATGTCTTCCTCGACGCTACTTAGTCTCACTTCGCCGTCGGCGCCCTGTGGGGTGCCACCTGTTAAAAAGAGCCGGATATTATCATCATCAGCGATATTCTTTCCCTCTTCAGGCGCGGACCATGCGGCATCTCCGGCACTCCTCGCCATCCACACCATCTGGACTCGAGCCGCGGGGTTCTCGGCCAGGATCCAATGATAAAGAGGGAGCGTGAACGTCGCACCTACACCACCGGCAACAAGAAGGATCCGGTCGAATTCAGGCCCTGCCAGATTCGGAAAGCGCTTCGCGCAGCCATAAGGGCCATCGAAAGCAAGTTTGACCCCGCTGGTATTACCAGCGAGCTTCTCAAGGGCCCTCGTCATGGGACCGTCGTGGCGACGGGCAACTAATGTTAGCTCACTGGTGCTCTCATCGACTGCGGCGACAGAAAAGGGGTTGAACGAGAACTCGAAGACTAGATTTGCCGCTGCCACCGGGCTTTTCTCGGGCCGGGAGGCGGCGGGTATGCTCAGGTAGATATGCGTACCCGGGTTCTTCACGAAACGGTCGATTTTACCCACGGGGATACTGCCGACGACTTTGAGGAGATTAGTGCCAGGGACTAGCTCCACCTTGGTGTCGGCTACGATGGTGTCGAACCTGCGCTTCGCGATGTCTAGGAGGAACACCGCGAGCGATTCCCATACATAGAAAGAGGCGTGGTGGGCATGGAAATAGATAACCGGGGGTATCGCGAGCGCCACGATCAAATGTGTGATGAAGAAGATCCTATAGGAGTACTGCCTCACGACTGAGAGGGCCGTTCCATACAAGAGGTGCATGGCCATGATCAAGAGGAACCCGAGTACCGGGACTAGCTTCGTAATTTTCTCCGAAAGAAGATTTTGCTGGTAATAAAAGTTAACGTAGAAGGCGGCGTGCAGAGTCACGAAGACATAGATGACACGACCCAGTACGCGATGCCAGCGATTGACCTCCTCGTGGGATGACTTCAGAGCTAGCGCATATGGGTTGAGGCTTTTCAGAGACAGCAGGTACTGCACCGGGAACTGCGAAACCCCGACGATGCCAAATCGCTTCGACAGATGATTGTAGTCTAATGGGGGTCAGCATGCACAAGGCCATGTGTAATTCAATCCTCATGTTTGGGTTTTTCACCTTTCCCGGTATCTACCACACACAAAACAAGCAGCCAAATCGTCCAAACGACCCCAGCGACGATCTGATCCCGTGGTCCCCAGTTCCAGCCCAGGAACACGACATCATCACCAAACCACCAGCCGACCTTCCTTGCGCGCGCACTCCAGGAACCCAGGACGTTTGACCGTTGACGCTTCGAAGTTGGGGAGCCCGGTACGGCGGCGTATGTCCCACGACGCGAACCCGCTGCCCTGGCCCCCACCCATCTGGCGAGGCGGTAGAGCAAAACCAGCGCGACCGGGAGCAGCGTAGACAGTTGTGCAATCAAGCCGTAGCGGTCGAGGGCGCGTCGACGGGCTTGTTTCTGCGCCGTATCCAGGTCTACGAATTGGTAGGGCCAGCCCATGTCCGCTGTTGTCACTGCCGGATTAACCGGGATCGACTAGATCTAAGCGACCGGTTAAACCCCAATGTGACCGACCAACCACGTGGCGTTCACGGTAGCGGCCTGGATTAAGCTTAATTCTAATAAGGTTATCCGAGTGGACGCCGTGAAAGCGGGAAGGCTGTCCTGGCGGATTCCAGGCTCTCGGGAAGGTTGAGCTGAAGCATGTGACGGAGAGGCCTACTGGGTCGACTATGGCTCAAAATAGCTTCTGTTCTATTCAGTTGTGTGTGTACTAAACTAGAACTTGTGGGCCAAGCCCACCAGACCGGCTTTGCTACATAAGGGGTGGTAATCACGTGATAGGGCTTCCAAAGATCCCTCAAATAGGTACATTTCCTATAGAGGCAACAGGAGCCCTATTCCGCGGCAAAGCAACACGTTGTATGTGGTAAGGAAGCATGTAGGCTTGAATTGGTGGATGGGAAATCGGTCATCTTGGGTTTGGTCAGCTCTTCCAAGTACCTAGGTACCCAGATACTTAGTAAGGTGCAGGATCTACATGTGTTTTCATTGGCTGAGATCTAGATAGCGGTACCCAGGCTAGGGGCTTATCTACCCGGATAGGCTAGACTACACGCTAAATATCATACGGATCTCCTCCCTAAGACTTATCGAAGTGCGGACAGAATACCATCAGCAGAATCACAACTGCTCAAACTGTTCTGCCGATGTCCTCGTCGTACCCAAGTCCCGAAAGAAGACCTTGTTCAGTGTTTACCGCCTCTATTCCTCTACATGAAACATATCATAAGCATCACCGTCGGTACTAAGCCGTCAGTAGACAGTAACAAATCCGCTGAGCGGGCCCAAATGGACCACTCAAATCCGACCGCGACAGCTGGTGCTTTTTCACCATCCCGAGGCAAAATGATAAAAAAACCAGCTTCGTTCATATCCGCTCCAGATGGTGTCCCTTGATCATAAAAGAATCCTACACAAGAATAAATGCTCGTCTCTGTGATAAGAAGAAAACGGCTGAGATACACTTACAAGCATGCCCTCCCAGCCCAACCAGCTCAAAATCCAAGCCATCGTCGCCAAGCCACCCTCCCAAATGACATGCTTAAGCCTCGGTCGCAGGAGCTGGTCGACCACCTTCTTGGCATAGATTTCGGGTGCCGTGAAACGTTGGCCCTCGAGCATCTTTCTTTCTTCGATGAACTCCCTGACCGGCTCGTACCAACTACCCGCCGGCAGCCTAGTCGGCGGCGCGTTATTGAACAAGTCCGACCTGACGCATCCCGTTTTGACCGTGACAACACGCACACCAAAGGGCGCGAGCTCCGTGCGTAGAGTGGCGCCCAGGCACTCGACCGCCGCCTTCGACGCGTTATAGGGGCCGAGGAACGGCGGCCGGAGAACAGAGTTGACGCTCCCGATGTTCGCCACGACGGCGTCCCCCGCGCCCTGCTTAGCAGCCGCCATCAACAGGGGCAAGAATCCCTTCGTCACCGCGAACACGCCCAAGACGTTGACCTCGAATATCCGCCTGGCCTCCTCGACGTCGGTGTCGGCGAAGGGGAGGATCTGCAGGACGCCGGCATTGTTGATCAATATATCCAACTTGCCGCCCGTCGCTTGTCTGACGTGTGCCACACCGCTTTCGATCGAGGATCTGGATGTCACGTCCATTTCAAAGGTCTCTAGTCCCAGCGCTGCGAGGTTCGTGAGCTGTGCGTTGGATAGCCCGGTCGCGAAGACACGGTGCCCGCGCATGTGGAACTCGGTTGCGAGGGCTGTCCCGATGCCTGCGGACCCGCAGCCTGTGATGAGGACTGTTTTGAGCGGCATCTTATCATCCGCGGCTTAACGCGTCGGCGGATTCCTGTACACGAATTATGAGGCGCTTTCCTGGGAAGTAAAACTACCACGAACTACTACGTTAGCAAGCCGTGTGGACTTGCCAAATGAGGGGTAAAAACCGACAGCGGGTATCCTACAAAGGTGCCAGAATGCTTCTCAATCTTCCCCATGTATCCACAGTAAGGGGATCAAATGCTTGTTGGTATGGAGCCTTCTCCAGTATCATTACTTAATTCGTGTGTTTGAGGCCTGGGCTATATGCCTATACAACTCCCGGCAACGGTTCTAAGGTTTAGATGCTCTAAATGATATCAACACCCCCTCTTAGAGACATCCTTCGTACAACGCGATGGGCACGCGCATTCTCTGACTTTGCCATCGTAGCCCACGGCCAATCAATAAAACCAAACTACGCTGTCTCAGCCTCCGCCTCCTCCGCCAACTTCTGCACTGTCATAGTGGCGCTCAGCAGCTTCAGCGTGCTGACCTCTCGCCCAAAGGTCGTGAGGAACCAGTTGCGCAACTCGGCCGCGACCATGCTGTCGATGCCGTACTGGCTGATGGCGCTCTCCAGGTCCACCTCATCGGCAGGGATGTAGAGCAGGCGCGAGATCTTCCCCACGATCCTCTCCAGCACCGTACCCTCCTCCGCTGAGGCGTCCCTCTTGTCTTGTCCCGTCGACGAGGCGATGACGTTCGTCGTTGCCTGGACGAGGTTCTGGAAGCGCGGGTCGCGGTACCACAGCATGTCCTTGAGCGGGTACTTCTCGTCCACGTGCCTCAACCCAGCCGGCTCGATGCCGACCAGCAGGTGTGCCTGTGTCTGCGGGTCGTATCTAAAAGTCGGGTCCCCCAGGCCGCCGTCCCCACTCTCTACAGTGGGCGGAGCCGGTAGGATACCTTGTTCGCAGTATCGCAGGAACTCGTCTTCGTCGTTGCCGTAGAAGCCATTGCGGATCATGGCCTGCTGGTACTCGGGCATGTAGGACACGATGCCGATGCCCAGGACCTGGCTGAGGGCAAGACTAGTGCACGGCAGGCCCTGCGACCGACGATGCCGCGCAAAGGCGTCGAGAAAGGCGTTGGAGGCGAGGTAATTGCTCTGTGTGGCGGTACCGAATATGACTGTCCACGAAGACCACAACTCGAAGAAGTCCAGGGGGCAGCCGAGCGTAGCCGTATGTAGATTCAGCGTACCAATCACGCGCGGTCGGACTGTGGCGTTGAACCGGTCCAGTGACATGGACTCAAACAAGCCATCATGCAGCGTGAGCGCGCCTTGGATCACTCCCTTGATTGGGTACTGTGTTGAGGCTACTGCGGACTGTACATCTGCTAGCGATGCGACATCACCCTTCACCACAGACGCGTCGACGCCGCTCTGTTGGAGCTTGTCGAGGAAGGCTTTGGCTTCCTCGTTGGCAGCCCCGGACCGTGATAGGTAGATCAAATGCCTGGCGCCGCGCGACACCGCCCACTCGCTGAAGCTTCGACCTAGACCGCCTAGACAGCCGATGAGTAGATACGCTGCGTTTGGGTCGAACTTGGCTGTGAACGGATCTCTTTGTACCTACGACGATCGGTCAGCTTGATTGCTATGATACACAGCAGCGGCAAGTAACTCACGCTCAAGCAGTCTTCTGACTGGTCATCGTATTCCACTACGAACTTTCCAATGTGGCTGCCCTTGGAGAAGGCCATGAACGCTTTGTCGATTTCGGTGACACTGTATTTCTGTAAGGGTAGCGGGGTGATATGACCCTCCAACTTGAGTTGGTGGATCGTTTTCATCAGCCTGGAGGCAGGTTAGCAGAAAGGCCGAATAGGATACGCTCTCTGAGGGGAAGACGCTTACTTGGCAATGAGATGCGGCTTAGTCTGGCTCATAACCTCCAGATCGAAGGATGTGAAGGTCGCATTGCGCCTGAAGATATCGAGACTCAGACTCCCATTGTCCAATACTTCGGTCCTGCCAATCTCGACGAATACCCCACCGTTCGCTATGGTTCTCCAGTACTCGTGCATCAGCTCCCCACGGGCGTTACACAATATCACGTCGATTCCCTTGCCGCCAGTCTGCTCAAGTATCCTCGAGGCGGTGAATTTGTCGCGGGAGTGGAAGACATGATCCTCCTCAATGCCGAAACCCATCCCCAGCAGCTCTCTCTTCTTGTCATCCGTGCCTACCGTAGCAAAGATTTCAGCGCCGACCATCCGGGCAAGTTGGCACGCCGCCAGGCCGACTCCGCCCGTCGCGGATTGGATCAGGACCGTGTCGCCCTTCCCCAGCCGCGCGAGGTCCAAGAGCCCGTAGATGGCGGTACAGAAGGCGATGGGCAGCGTGGCAGCCCCCTCGAAGGAGTCGTGGTCCTCAAGCTTCTGGCAGAATGCGGCTTTCTCCCTCACGAAGTTTCCGAATTTGGCGAAGGACTGGCAGTAAACCAAGTCTCCGACCTGCAAATCATTCACCTCGTCGCCGACGCACCTTATGATCCCTGAACACTCGTCGCTGAAGCTGTCTGAGTGGTGTCGGCCAGTCAGAACAGCAATATCTTTGGCGTTGAGGCCCGCATATTTGACTTCAATCTCTACCTGGTCCGCTGGGAGCGGCTTGGAAAAGTCTAGGTCCTCTGTGAAGTAAACCGTACTCAAGACGCCCGGTTTCTCGATTGAAATTCTCAGGGGTGTGTTCTTGAGTTCTTTGATGGGAACCTTTTTTAGTGCGTGGTCAGGACTTGCGGTAATCTTGGACTCCTCGCAGAGGCAATCGTCGGCCGCCAGACGACTTGTGTGGAGGACCCCGGCCTTGTACCGGAAGTCAGAGTCGTCGTTCAGCCTGCTATCATCCGAGACCCTAGCTTCGAGTTGCCCGATTATGCCGAAGAGCTCCTCCTCATCAGATGGCCCCGGCACACGATCGAGATCAACAATGCTGAAGCGGACCGAGCTGTTCTCTGCCTTGATGCCTCTGACTAAACCCGAGATCATGCCATACAGTGGCTCTCCTCCCCCCATGAGGTTTCCAGTCGTCACCCAGAGGGAGGATTTCGAATTCTTTACAGCCAATTGAAATGCTTGCCACTCTTGCTCCGACACGTCGAGGAAAAACGGCTGACCAATTTCCACGACGAAGATAAATCTTTGGTAGCGAGCCATCTCAATATCCGCGAGTGGAAGAGCGTCAACAGCTAACCTTCTGGTCTTGGAAAGATACTCCACCATCAGCTGTACGAAAGACGGTGGCTGGGATCTGTAAACCACGGTGATGCCCTCGTGGGAGGGGAGTGCGAGTTCGGGCAGTAAGGTGGACGTATGTCTTGTCGCAGTGGCACAGATGACGGTCGCCGAGACGTTAGCACCCGCATAGTCATCAAGATAGAAATCGAGGCCGGAGAAGCCGGCCACGGGGAGGACGGTCTGCCAAAGCGACTTGCTCAGGAAAGGGCCGTCGTATCTCGGGTAGCTAGGATCGTGGTCAGCCTTCCAGAAGTCACTGAAGGTCCCCAGCACCAGCCCAGCGCTGAGCTGGGCCTGCGTCAGTTCTAGCAAGATCATCTTGCCACCCGGTCTGAGAACATTCCGGACATTTTCGAGGGTGGTGAGGATGTCCGACGTGGCGTGTATGACGTTCGACGCGACGACAAGGTCCCAGTCTTGCTGGTAGCCCTGCGACTCGCCGCTCCGCTCCATGTCGAACGTCCCAAACGTCATGCCGCCGAAGCGCGAGAACCGCTCTTCTCCGTCCGCCAGGAATGACGGGGTCGTGTCGGTGAAACGGTATTCGGTGTATTGGCGCCAGACACTGTCCCCCTTGAGGGCGGGGAGGATCTCGTTGGTAGCGCTGCCCGTGCCCGCACCAATCTCGAGAATTCGTAGGTCGGGCTTTTGGTGTGCGTACAGTGCCACAGCCGAAGCCAGTCGGCGATTACCCTCGCGGTATACCTGGCCAGTCTCATAATTGTCGAGCAGCACTTGAAAATTCAGTCAGCCTTTTCCAACACCCTATGCAGATATCTTTCAGGGATATGCTTGTTTAAGCTATGCCCGCATATAGAACGCCCACTATCTATGAGATGGGAGATAAACACAATAAAAAATCACTCACAGTTGTTCTGTAACGCCACCTGGATACCCGTCTTACTTCCGCTGTAAATATCGGGAAGATTGTTATAGAGATGGCACATGAGGCGAGCTTCAGATGATTGCGGGAGCAAGATGCCGGACAAGCGCTCTATCTCCTGGGCACGGAAAGCATCGTCGTATTCCATGATGCGTGACGCCGGCGAGGTAGGGTCAGCGCCGGCGACCGACAGTTTCTCCGTCGTCCAATCTAGCAGCCTTTGCAGGTGAGGCTCCGTAGAGCCCTTCTGGAACACGTCGGCATGCGTCGCTTTGAAGTGTATTAGCTGATGAAGGGCGAGGTGATTGAGCGATGGGATAACGGCATTGTCGTCGAGGATCACGGGCGGGTAGAGCTGGGCAACGGTGGCCGATGTCAACGCGTCGATATCCGGTTTCCAGACGATGCGCGTGTAGGGACTGGATTCCTCGATCAGCTTCGGCGCGGACTGGTCCGAGGCCGTGAGAAAGATGTTCGTCGCCTCCAACATCGTCTGGTCTCCATGTCCGCGGAGCACGACGTCTGCCGACAAGCCACGGATCCCCTTGAGCGCGGCGCTGGCGTACGAGCCGGCCGATGTGCGGCTTTGCGCCGCGACCTTTGGCCACACCTTGACACTCTCGAACGCCGTAGGCATGAAAGCCCGCTTGAACTTGGTCGCGGTGTTCTTGTGGGCCGCGAGGATGGACAGCTGCAAGCTGGCGTCTAATGTAGCAGGATGGATGATGTATCTTGATTCTCTCTTCATTGCCTTAGCAGTCGGTTCCAGGCCGACCCTAGCCTGAGACCTGCTCGCTTGTCCAATCGCGAATATGTTGGATAGGCCCTGAAATATCGGGCCGTAACAGAGGCCTGCTCTTGTGAAGCTTTCATACCACTGTGCAGCGTTGATGACCTTCTTTGATGACGCGCTCTGGATCCCTTTCACCAGGGTCTCGGAGAATGCGGGCCCTATCAGATATTAACACGAAGAATTCATATAGGGTAATAACCACAACTTACGAAGTTCTTCATGACCGACTTCGACTTGGCCACGGCAGTGCTCAGTGAATATATCCACACCGTTTTCATTGGAGACCGTGGTCAGAACAAAGTCGAAGAGCCGCCGGTGACGAGCAACAGCATTCAGCGTGGCTGGTCGCAAGGTAAACAGAGTTTCGATCCCGAAATCGTCTTCAGGGACGATAAGAGCTTTCGACAGGCTGACATTACGAATGTCAAAATATTCGATATCTGAAGCGCTGAGGCCCTCAATTTCGACGAATTGGGTGGCCGCTTCAAGAACCATGCTCAGGTAGCCGGTTGATGGGAAGACGACCTCCTTGCCGAGCTACAGAGTCGTTAGGACAGCTTGGCGGGTTTGAAGCGAGTGACTTACGCGATGGTCCGATAACCAGGGGACATTCTTCACGGCCAAGGTATTCCGCCATAGCGGCTCGGCATGGTTGGTTCCGGGGATTCTACTCCCCAGAATATCGTGTCGTGGATGCATGCGCAGGCGCCACTCACGGGTGTATCGATTCTCGAAGAGGATGATATCCTTGGGGTATTGCCACTGATATCTAGGCAGATCTGTGATCACCTTTCCATATTGGAGCTGATTTCCACCTCGACCCTCTACTGCATTGACTCGAGCCAAATCGACATCGAAGCCTCTGGTGAAGAGGGTACCTGCAAGTGTGACAATATCTTTTACGTTATCACTGCCTCTTTTAATTGCCGCTAGGTATGATGGGAATTTGGTGCTTGTGCCCATTGAATTAGAGAGCTGGCGCAGTGGTCCTTGGAGTGTTGAACTGAGCATCAGTCGTCAGCAGTCAATCTTGCACGCACGCAATAGGCCAGGATGTCGAGGAGATCACCTCAACGAGGCGGCTCTCATGAGATAAAACAAGACAGAATTGGGTAATGTTAAGACTTACTGAGGGCCAATTTCGAGAAGAACATCGACGGGCGTCTGAGTTATTAGCTCAGAAACACCCTGATGGAAAAGAACCGGCGACTCGAGATTCTGTCGCCAGTACTTCGAACTTAGCATCGACCATGGAGCGGCATGTCCGGAGACTGATGAGAAGAAGACGGCCTGAGAAGGACTAGTTTTGCTAGCTTGCTTGATGACCTTAGCAGCTGACTTCCTGGGCATCAAATTGTCAAGGTCGCGTTCGTAAGCACGCCCGAGTGCTTTCATGTGGTCCGAATGGTAGGCGTTGTTGCTCGTTTGCAATAGACGAGCGAATATCTTCTTCTCGTCTAATATTGCTTTGAGCGCATTGACCGCGTCGGCGTCTCCGCTCAGCGTATGGCTCTCTGGAGAGTTGTGACACGCTACTTTGATAGCACCGTCGTATTCGTCGACCAGAGGCTGTATTTGCGAAAGCAGCCCTCCGACTGCCATCATGAGGCCTTCGGACCTATTCGACGCGACAGCCTTCCCTCGAAGATAAGCTACAATAATGGCTTCTTGTTCAGTCAGCAAGCCGGCTGCATAACCCGCAGCTATCTCGCCTGAAGAGTGGCCGATTACAGCGCGAGCCGTAATACCCCATTGAGACAGGAGATTCACGATCATGATCTGCAGGGCGGTGACCAGCGGCTGAGAGAGCTCCGCCTGGTTGATTTGGCTATGCTCGGCATCCTCTTTCAGTACATCTTCAATGCTCCAGGGGCGCCCGAAGCCTTCGTCGAGATCGTCAAGGTATCCGTCCAACCTCCGGACAGTAGCGAGGCAGCTGGGATACTCTTCCATCAAAGCGGCACCCATCTGAGCCCATTGAGCGCCCTGCCCGGTGAAAACAAAGCCAAGATTGGGGGCAGCGGCAGAAGCAGGCACCTTGACAGCTTTTGGCATCTCATCTGTCAGTGCTGTCCTTTCATCCTCGGTAGCGATGACGAAAAATCGCTGTTGGAATAAACTTCGTCTGGCACTCAGTGTGTACGCGATGTCACTCAAGGTCCATTTGCTGCAGCCTGTCGCCAACTTGTCGTAGTTGGCCTGTAAGGTCTTTTCATCGTGCGCCGAGAAGGGGAGGAGAAATTGCTTCTTGCTTGATCTCGAGCGTTTCCCATTGCTCGCATGATGCACTTTTCCTGTTTCTTTGATGTGGCCGTTTCCATTGGGATGGCCATTGCCGTTTGTATGGCCGTTGGTATGGCCGTTGAGACTGCCATTCGTCATTCCGTTCACGCTTCCATTTCCGTGTAACGACGAGTGAGAAGACAAGCTGCTCTGAGACGGCTCTCGATAGAGCCCGTTCTTAATAGCGAATGTCTCAAGGCTGGATGACTGGATGCTGGCTTGGTGACGAGATCTGTACCCTGGAAGCAACGTTTCGGTCGATTCGACAATTGCCTACATGTGTCAATAGTCAAACGATAAAATCCGGGCGCGATTTGAATACTTACATGAGCGTTCGAGCCTCCGTACCTGCCAGAAAGATGATTTTAGTTAAGTATTTTCTCTCCGCACCCAATCATATTTACAGCGTTAATGGGAACCTCTCGCAACGACTTTCGCGATACACGAGATAAATAGTAAATGACATACCCGAATGAATTGATACTCGCTCTCCTGATAGGAAGGTTTGGCCAAGGGATTGTCTCGGTGACTATCTTAAGCCGACCATCCTTAAGATCCACGTTCGGATTCAGGGTTTCTATTCCGACAGTGGGCGGGATCATACCCCTCTCTATCGCCAACACGGCCTTCATCACACCAGCAATGCCACTAGATGGCTCGCTATGGCCCATGTTGCTCTTGATAGACCCGATGAGAATTGGGTTTGAACTAGATCTCGCGTCGGCAAATACTTTGCCTATGGCAGAGACTTCAATCGGATCACTAGAGATAGATCAGCGTTACCTCTTCAACAATGTCGCAAAATTGCTCACCCGACGGCAGTACCGGTTCCGTGACACTCAAAATATCCTGTCAATGAGATATCCAACCCCCCAGCACGCTCATACGCCCGCCTGATGCACGCCTCCTGGCCCTCTGGGCTGGGATGCGTGATGCCCCCGGTGCGCCCATTGGCATTAAATGCCGTGCCTCTGATCACAGCTCGGATAGGATCTCCATCGGCCACAGCCTGGGACAATCTCTTTATGAAGAGTGCACCGATCCCGTCAGCCCGTGCATAGCCATCAGCTACGACAACAGTCAGCAATTGATCGGGGCTTTTTAACTACCTAATGGTGCCCCATCACTTACCTCGGGAATCGAATGTATGACACACTGAAGTTGGGGAAACAGCCCCCAAAACGGACGAAAATATCTGACACTCGGGGGTCAAGATGAGATTGGTGCCCCCAACAATGGCCGCATCACAGTCCCCAGTTTGGATTGCCGAGCAAGCCAGATGGAGCGCATAGAGAGAGCTAGAACAGGCCGTGTCTAGCGTCATAGAAGGGCCCTTGAGATTAAAAACATAGTTAATCCGATTACTTAGGATGGTGATGCCGCTCCCAGTCACGGAATAAGGAAGGGCATTCTCCGGATCTCGGTAGTGCATAAGCTGATGGTCGTAGTTGAAGTTTCCGACAAACGTCCCAGTTTTGGAGCCTGATAGTTGATGAAGCGGTACTCCCGCAGACTCAAATGTTTCATAGACGACTTCCAAAAACTTCCTTTGGGCTGGGTCTAGCGTCAGAACCTCCTTTGGGTGAATTCCAAAGAAGGTTGAGTCGAACTGCTTTACATCCGACTTGATGAAACAGCCGCCCTCGGTCCTGAAAGAGCCTGGCCTGTTACCGTCAGGGTGATAAAATGCATCGCCATTAATCCTGTCCTTTGGAAATTTACTATAAGAATGCCTTTTGGCTTCAAGATAGTCCCATAACTCGGAAGGAGACTCTGAATCCCCCGGCCAACGGCATCCTGATAGACATTTAGTACGGTTACTCAAGTATCACTCAGACAAGCTGTCTTACCCATCCCAATTATAGCAATAGGTTCCAAAGCGTCGGAAGAAGGACGCTCGGTTGCTGTAATTGACACCATCTTAGAGTCGTATTTTTTATCAGCACAGAAGTAAGTTGATCGACCCTTTCAAGGATGCGCGAAGTAAGGTGTTGAACTAAATAACAGGTTCTGGCAGAACTATGCTACCATCAACGCAAATTTCCCACAATTAAGTAATTCTCGTTAGAAAGCGACGCTTTATTACAATTTATTTACACCGTAACTATTCTATTCAGAAACATCAACTAAACTCTATCATCCCTCATAACTCGCTGACAGATAGGTTGTCAACTGCGCTGACAACAACTGGCTTGATGTGGAGACTGGGAATAAGCCGAAGCAGTCTTAAACGTGCCAAGGATGGCAGCTTTCCCCGGCTTTCCAGCTGACCGCATACCCAGTAGCATGACTGCATTTCCTGTCAGAACATATCTGTCACGCATGGACAAGGCAGTTCTCTGACTTGGAGTCATTGAGATAGGCAATGACACTGCATTGTAACTCGCATATCCGGAGAGCTGCCGTATACATTTGTTGTCAGAGACACCTAGTATGCGATGCATTGCCGAAAGCACAAGACCTGACGCACTCTCTATCAATATTGGGTCAGGTCACTCGCCACCGGTCTGACATACTGTTATCTCGGAAAAGGTTTGAAGGGAAACGAGTTGTAAAGATTAACAATTCTGTTTAGCCCAAATCCCTCGTGGGTTTATCCGACGTGGAAGGTCCAATTGACTAAAGACATTATTTTCACTGAAGCTTACGCTTCAGCAGCTGCACGCAGTTCCTCCTTTATTTTCTTGACATTATACTGAGTTGCCACAAAGCTAGTTCAATTGATCTAGCACACACGACTTCTGAATCCTTTACTCACTTTTCACTTTCCCCTTATATGCCAAATTTGCACATCATGGAATGGCGCCTCTTATTTTTCATTACAGCAACTACCTGTATACGTATAGTAGGGGCATATAACGCATCAGCTATCTACACTTCATCGCTTCTCACACGCCAACAGCATGTTCTTGAACCCGGAGGAACCTATCACGCAGATGACTTGAGCCCGGAAATCTATCTGAAACTCAGTGTAAAGTATGAACTGCAGAAAAGGTTATCAGAGAAAGCAGGTCTCTTCCTGGAGGGAGAAGAATCATTCTCAGCTCTCGAAGCCCGATACACCCAGTATAAGCGACCGCTGTACTTCGCAGCAGTACAGGTTGCGGAGGAGCGTGATGTCGTTGAGACGGTGAGAGAGAAACACACGTCCTACCTCTTTTATTGGATTCTGATTTTTGTATGCAGGTCAATTATGCGCGATCAAGAGGCATCAAGTTTGCCGTTCGTGCTGGAGGACATAGCCTCACCAGTTCCCTTCGGCGTATTACGAACGCAATTCTCATTGACATTCGTGGGCTCAACAGCGTCCGGTATGATGCCGAAAAGAGACAAATGGTTGTCGGTGGTGGAATCACTACCGGGGAGTTCGCGAATGCGACTCATTCGCATAGCATGGAAGTCAGTAAGTAGCTATCTGTCTGACAGAAGATTACGGGAGCAAACGTGTTAAGCTGACCATGCCAAGCTGTTGGATCATGTCCCTGCACAGGCGTGCTCGGTGTCTCCCTCGGTGCGGGAATCGGTAGGCTTCAAGGGAAATACGGTTATCTGAATGACAACATGGTCGCCGCCCGCCTACTTTTAGCGAACGGCACAGTTATAGAAACCTCGCAGGATAAGAACCCGGATCTCTTTTGGGCCCTCAGAGGCGCCGGATACAATTTCGGCATTGTCCTAGAAGCTACGTATCAAGTATACCCTCAGCTGAACGACGGGAGGCACCATGTGGTGGATTTTGAGTTCGAACTCGATAAAGTAGAAGAAGTGTTTGAGGCTGTAAATGCCGTTTCTGACCCAATGCCCAAGGAGCTCGCTGTCTTTGTGATCGGCCGTCGAAAAGGAGCCAATGGAAAAGTAAATCGCTCAGATTGCGTCCTCGATGAAAATCTGCTAACACGCTCATAGCCTACTCTTAACATCAACCTTGTCTATTCCGGACCAGAGCAAGAATCGGCGCCTTTTATCAGACGGTTCGATGCAATATCGCATGTATGGAAGGACGTCAAGACAGCCACCTGGGATGCACTCCCATGGGCAACCTATAACGGATTGAACAATATCCTCTGCACACCTCAAGGCTGGGCAAGATTTCCCATTAAGAATTTTTATGCTGCGAACGTGAAAAAGTACGACATACCAACTATGCGCGCATACTTTGACGGGTGGCGTGATATGAATGAGAAGTACGGGTCCAAAGCCATGTTCAGTGTCATGTTCGAGTCCTTTGCTCAACAACGTGTGCGGGAAATACCAGACGATACGACGGCATTCCCGTGGCGCAACGGCGCAGATCATTTCCTGTGAGCTACTACGGATTTATCTTTCAACAGCTCTAAACTGACATAATTATCAGCATGATCGAGGCAGCATATAAAGACCCAGTAGATGAAGACTTGATTGATGAGTGGCTGTCGACCCAACAGGACAGACTCATCGAGACTTCGGGTTATGGTCGGCTGCAACAGTACGTCAACTATGGTCATGGATCTAAAGATGTCCCCGAGGCTTTGTACGGCTATGAGCCATGGAGACTCACGAAACTGAGGAAACTCAAGAAAGAATTTGACCCCGAGGGCTGGTTCAATGGGTATCAGCCGCTATTGGAAGAATCTGAGCTTGATACACCATAAAACCGATCTGGCTATGGCTATCCCGCAAGCCAGGCATGTATACCGCACAGGTCAATCACTCCAGTAGAATTAACCTACTAGAGATAGGGCGGAACAATATTCTCTCCATAGGTACTTGTGAAGGTGGGGGAATAGGGGTTGTGATTATGTAATAAAGGGGGTCTTAGTTGCGCATCCTTTTCTACAATATTACACATGCAGACACACAGTTATAACAAATTATCTGAAGCTTAAATGAGATATGATGCCTTATTATTTACCTAATAGATTTGATATGAGACTACTCAACTAATCTATGTAGTACCTTGAAACGCGGGGGTGAAGTCACTCTCCAAGGGCAGTCGACGTGGGTATGCGTGGGTATGCTCGCGTATCGGATTCAAGTAACTCTCGGCCGGGTTTCCACAAGAATTGTGATGACGCGTCTTACGTCAACTGCTCTATAAATTTCCAAGGATTATGTTACTGTTGTGTACTATAGCTAGCTCATTACCCTGGGCGCGTCATGTCTAGCATTACCTAGCTGAGTCCATCCACCTAGTCACCAGGAGCCTCAATTTTGGCTTGTAACTACGGGATACATGTACTCAGTCACATAGTAATATGCATCTGCTTTGACCAGTAGAGGCAGGTTCGCTGATCTTACCAGCCAGTTGAGTTGGCGGATTCCTTTTTCGGCTATGATCTCACTCCGGAAGACCACTTTTGATCATTCCCGGAACATCGCCGGGCAAGGAATAGGTATGCGAGTAGCACGCCCGAGCGAGGGTCACCGTCAATCATAGCGACTTACCTCCACCCATGCATTTTCTGACCCCCCTTTCTGACTGCTCCCTCAGCAGTGCGGCTTTAATCTGACTCCTCGGCATTAAGAAAATGTTGTGTGATACAGTCTCATGATCCGATGCACCGGCAATGGCCGCTACCAACAGAGCTTGGCCGGAAACCCCCAATAGCAAGAGCAATAGAAGCGGCACCCAAGATTTATATATAGGCGTATTTTATTGAGCTAGAGACGCTCGCTTCCATCGCAATGCAGGTACCTTTTCATTAACTACGATTCAGACGAACTCCGCGTGTCATACTGCTTAACAAGTATCAATCATGGCGACAGCTACTATGACTATGACGGCTGAGGTATTGCACGAGCCTTCAGCTTTCAAAACCCTTTACACGCCTCAGAAACACAATATTTCTACCGAGCTGCAATACGTCAGGCTTTCGGAGACCCATGAGGCGCTAGGTCCTTCAACATGGGGCAATACACACTTTGAAGAAGACCGCGAAGAGCTGGTCCCCGTTCTGATTCAGGACGCCAGAGGGGACGAGAGCAGTTACGCGCTGGACACCCATGGCTTCCAGCTTGTCAAGCACCAAAGTTGCTTGAGTAAAGAAGCATTCGCAAACAATGAGAATATCACTGGAACTTACTACGCAGAGACTGCCGAGGTTGTGAAGCGTGTGTGAGTTTCTGTATCCTTAATAACTAAAGCTCTCTAGTTAACGCACCCGGTGTAATAGGACCCAGGCTTCCCATGTACGTGTCATCCATCATGTCCTGAGACAGTCAACCACCCCAGACGCCGACTGTCTGGAACTCACTCGGCCACTGTACAAAGTGCATGTAGACTCCAACCCGGCGAGGGTTGAGGCTACGATCCGAACGTTCGAAGGAGAGAATGCCGAATCCCTCCTCAAGAAACGGTACGCCCTTATCAATGTGTGGCGGCCCCTTAAACAGTGTTTCAAGGATCCCCTGGCCTACTGCGATGGTTCAACTGTTCCCGAGGACGATTTTGTAAACCGAGAGCTGGTCATGCCAAAGGGCTCGGGAGGGAACAAGATGAACACTGCTGTGGCGAGCAATGGCTCACACAAGTGGTATTACTTGCATGGAATGGATACCGATGAAATCGTGCTTGTGAAATGCTGGGATCAGAAAGCGGGTGTGGTGAAGCGCTGTCCGCACTCTGCAGTACGTGATCCAAAGATGGAGGATAGAGAGGATCGAGAGAGCGTGGAAGTGAGATGCCTGGTTTTCTGGGATTCGTAATCGTGGGATTCCATGGGACGGGGTATACATAGAAGGCTCTTTTATGCTACAGAGCTAAACCAGAATACGTTTCTGCTTCCGGGCAAGCATGATCCAAAGCGCAACCAAGAACAGTGCTCCAACCAACAGCGTTGCGCCACTCCAAATCTGAAGGCCGATGAATTTCGCTGTTTGAATGTCTATAAGAGCGCCTCCAACCGGAGCTCCAACTAAGAAAGAAACTGCTGATGACGTCCATGAGAGTCCCATCCGAGACCCTAGAGTGCCAGGGTCAGGGCAGAGTACAGGAAATATGCTTGGTGGAAGAGAAATCAAAGCGCCGCTGAAGTAACCATACAGGACGCAGAAGGCGATGAAAGCCGGTAGACTATCACTAGCTATCCAAGTAAAGCACAGAACACTGGAGATGATGCAGCTGAACACCCAAACTAGCATCACTCCAAAGCGCTGAGCGGGAATGGACGCGGTAAGTCGTCCGAATAACGACGCCGCTTGACATACTACTAACAGGTATAGTGATAAGGAGTTGCTCGTCTTGAGGACTGTCTCAGCGTACGTTGGTATATAGAACAGGGGAACTAGATAGCCAAGAAAAATAAAGAACTGTGCCAAGGCGAAGCAGAGAAATGGCACATCTCTCAGCACGGACGGGTCAAATAGAGTCCTGGCTCTTCCTGAGGCTTTCTTCGAGTGCACCGATAGGGCTGGGATCGCTAAAAGATAGGCAAATAAACAGATGAAACCGATGATTCGAACGGTCCAGGGAAATCCCAGTTTGGGGATTAGCTGGAGGAAGACAATGGTGTAGATAACACCCCCTTTTGAATCGGAAGTGTTAGAATTAAAAATATCATGAAATTGGTTGGGGGTTTGACGAGAATACGGACCGAGACCAATGCCAGACGTAACCAAGCCCATAGCCATAGCCCTCCTCGCCTTAAACGTATCTCCCACCAGTGACAAGGTGGGCACATAAAGCAGGCCGCAGCCGACACCAACACAGACCCCCTGAGATAGGAAGATCTGATAGTATTCAGTAGAGAGGCTGAGCGTCATCAGCCCGATGACAGTCAGGAGACTTCCCGCGTACAGGAGAACGCGATAGTACCCGAGGTCGGTTAGAGGCCCCGAGATCAAGCCCAGCAAGATCAGTAGAGCGCCTTGCAGGGTCCCGATCCACGAGATAGCCGATGAGGAGTAATTCGGCAGATACTGGAGGGCATAGAATGACTGAAATGCGCCAAAGGCATTGGGGAGCCCCCTGAAAATGGTGTTAGTAGGTGCTAACCCTGTGCAGATGTACCCGACGACGCGACGACGTGCGTCAAGGGAAAATGCAAGGAGGGGTACACGTACCAAATATTAAGGAAGACGAGAAAGCCACCAAGGACATTAAACCAGGCTTTCTTGTCCTCTTTCTCATTTCGAATCGCAAGAGGAGGCGACGCCGCTCCTTGTTGAGTTGCCGCTGAATCGATTGTCTGACCGTTAGACGGCGACTTGTCATTGCCGGACGGCATAGCAAGGTGGTGGTACTGGGTTAAAATGTAAGGCCAGGTGGAATGCAATACCCGATACTCGTGATGTGGCAATTTAAAGGGGCTACTTGGAAGAGATATGGGGTAGAGCATGAGAATATTGGACATTTGCTAATAAACGGTGATTTAAGTGTTTGGATCGACTTACTTAATCCAAACATAACTCCAAGCTCGGGCCATTTCGGCACATTGTTTTTGCAATGCTATTGAGGAACACTGCTAGTTCCGGCTAGCATCCGTCATTTTATCCAATCGTACATATCTTTGTGCAGCGACAGAATTAGGAGGTGATCTACGTAAAGGCACAGAGGACATAGTAATACGAAGAATGCTGGCAAACGGCTTTACCACAAAGGCTCGCTAGAGTAATATTCTTACATTTAAAAGATTATAGGCTTAGTGAATAACCTGCTTACCAGTCGAGGATCTTTCAAAAATAGGGGCTATTCGCTACTGCTCTGGACCGACTGTCAATGATAACATAAATTAAGTACGGTGCAGTAAAGTTAAGACTTCTATACAAATTCATAATAATCTTGGTTGGGAAGGGAGTTCATGTACAAGTACGAAGTTCGCAACAGGAAGTTCGCAACAGGAAGTGCTCACTATCGTATTAGGTCGCAGCGTGTACATGTTTTGCGACAGCAATGGCTGCGTGGCCTGTTCACTATTTTCCCTAGTGGCTTAGCAAGTCATTAAGCTATTGACTTTATTCATGACAGTGTCAAAACTGCGCGATCAATTCTGCATTTTATTTTTGCGCGCAGCTGATCTCCAAGATTTCCCCAATAGGCTTTAGAGTTACCCAGAGCCAGAGCTCTCACAGCGGCCATGCCAGCAGTGTAGTTGGTTCGTTAAGACACCCGCGCCCCAGCCCCATCCATTCTCTCGCAGCGACAATGTAGGCAGACTTTCTCAGTGCCCCCAAATCCCCTTGAATGTAGAACTACCTAGTCGTGGCAAGACTCTCGGTATTAGGCAATTGTTATTGAGGGTAGTCAAGCAAACAAACAAAATCTCGACCTGATAGGACACAGAAGAAAGTCGGCGTCGAACAAGCTTTGTATCGAGAACCTTCGTTCATGCACTCCATTCGGCCAGCACCCGTAGCGAGGGACGGACAAGGATAACGGGGCCTTCGGAGCTTAGCATAATTCTTGACATAAACATTTACATAGTAGGATCGATGTCGACATCCCGGGCATGGCATAAGGGCGGCCCCGCTAATTGGCGTCGTGGTTGCATGCTCTACGAACTAATCGGGGAGAAGCCGTGTCTCCATACGCATGTGTGCATCGATGCGAAGCTTTGCGGCAAAGCGCCCTGCTGATATTACGGTGGCTGGGGTCGAAACTTGGCTGTGATAACCCCGAGACTAGGTTGGACTTTCTGACATGGACACTGGCGTCTAGGTTCTGACATTTCTGACATTTCTGACAACCCCACATTCTGACGAAGCTCAATGCTCTGATATCACAGACTCCTTGCATAGCTGAGTAATTTTATCCTATTCCACCTGCTGCTAACCATGGCATCTGTACCCCTACTGGGGTGGCTGCGGTCTGGTAAGTCACTCGAAGTCGAGAAGCTCGGATACGGGGAATTATCTTTGTGCCTTAGGTTTCGAAAGAGCGATGCTCATATCGTGACGCCACTGTCATAGAACATCCCATCTGCTAGTAATATCCGGCTATATCCCTGGCGGTTTTCCGCCTAACCTGTTCATAAAGCACAACGACTAGCATTTAGAGATTCCCGATGAAAGAATTCTCATTGTTTCTCTACCACTACTGCTGCTGTGCTTGACTTCATACTTATCATGGATATTCATGCAATCCCGTTAGTGCCAGCGTATTTGGGACTTTATTTAGGCGTATGCGGTGTATGTCTTCTACTTCATTCCACCATGCTACCCGCTCATCTATATAGCTTCTGTGACTTGCTAGCTAACAGGTTGCCAGCTTTTCTTCTTAGTCATATATCGTCTCTACTTTCACCCACTCTCAAAGTATCCTGGGCCCCTTCTTAATCGTCTTTGTGGTGTTCCTACCTTACATCATGCTGGAAAAGGCGACCTGCACATTCATTTGTATAAGCTGCATCACCGTTATGGTAAGATGCTACCTATTTCCCAAAAAGAAAAGGAAAAAAAGGGGTTGAACCCACTCACATACTCCTTAGGGAAATACGTCCGTTACTCTCCAAACAAGCTGTCCATAAACGACGTGGAAGCATTGCCAGACATCTATGGCTTCAACAAGAACACGAGCAAGCCGGAAGAGTTCTACTCAGCCTTTCGTGTGAACAAGCATGCCGTCAACACTTTTAACACGAGTTCGAAAGAAGGCCATAGAAGGAAGCGGAGGATCATGGCCAAGGCCTTTTCTGTGGCTTCCCTCCAGAGCTACGAACCCTTCATATCCACTCAAGTAACACATTTCATCAGAAAGCTTCAACACCAAAGTGACGCGGGCCAAAAGTCGTTCAACATGGCCTACGAGTTCAACTGCTTGATGTTGGACATCATGGGCGGTCTCTGTTTCGGAGAATCTTTCGGCTTCGTAGACGGGAAAGGTGACAAGATTATGACACAAGCGCACAAGCGCACCTTCCGCATATACATGGTAGAATAACGCTCTTGCTTGTGTATCTCAGGCTATTCTAACTTGTACCAAAGACAGGTCACGAACCCCTACTGAAACAACTATACTTAGACCGTCTACTCTTCCCACAGCTCATGGTCGCTAGCACTGCGCTTGGCGACTACGCCAAATTCAATACATACCGGCGGATTGACAAGTACAACGCTAATATTATTGACAAGGAGAAAGGCTATGAGGATATCATGGCTCATTTGCTGGAGGCTGGCGATGAGGAAACAGGAAGCAAATACTCGCGCGATGAGCTGTTGGGGGAAGGCATCCTCATGATGATGGCAGGTGAGCAAGCGTGGGTGTATATCTCGCTGTTGCCTTAGGCTAACCCGTAGACCTAACCGCCTAGGCTCCGATACGAGCTCATCCGCGCTCACAGCCACAGTATTCTACCTCGCCCGTCACCCTCGGGCTATGAAGAGGCTACGCGCCGAGATCACATCGACTTTCCAACGAGCATCTGATATCGAACCTCGGGTCACAGAGAACTGCCGTTACCTTCGCGCCTGCATCGATGAAGCGATGCGTCTGTCGCCGCCTGCGCCGACGAACATCCCCCGCGTGGTCGGCGAAGAGGGCATCGTAATCGACCAAGAGCACTTCCAGCCCGGCGTCTACGTCGGTGTGCCCAATTTCACGCTGTTCCGGAACGAGAACTGCTTCAAGGACCCGCATAACTACAATCCCGACCGTTGGATCGTTGATACGCAGACGGGGGTGACGGAAGACGATGTCAAGAGAGCACAGGCGGCATTCCACCCATTTTCTCTCGGACCACGCCACTGCATCGGGCGACATCTAGCCATCAAAGAAGTCTCGGTGATTTTGGCGAACTTGTTTTTTGTTTTCGATATAGAAGCAGTCGGGAAGAGCGGTGAACTTGCAACATCTGCTCTCCCGATTCCAAAGGACTCGGTAGTCATGGAACAACACGATGTATATACTAGTGTGGAGGATGAAGTATTAATCCGGCTCCACGTACGTAGAGAAGAGCTTGGGTCAAATTGATAATCGCGTTGGAGTTTTATCTAGATAGTCTATGGAAGCACACGCATGACACTTCTCCAAAACCCCTCACCCCCCCCCCCCAACGAAAAAAAGATGGGCAGATGCATGTCTCGTAACGAGGCAAGTGGTTTGTTAGGCCACTTTTAAAGAATCGGAGCACAATATGCCCTTAAAAGAACCGCAACATAACGAAGTTGGCAGTACCTATAACACGGTACGACTGTGATCGCATACGTACGAATAGCAGTTGTTTTCGTTCGTCGAATGATATCTACCTACCGAAAGGCATAATCTTATTGAAAATTGTGAATAGGAATAGCATGTAATGACAAGGATGAAGGTCTCAAACATCATCGACGAGCCCTTCATAGGTTCTCCCGAAAGGTCCTGAGGCGGTGTTCGCTGAAACGCCACAGATACACTATAAGAGTGCTTCAGGTGTGCTTTAAGGCGCCACAGCTTTATTATAACTCACTAATCTACTTTACCCCAGTCTATTCCACCGCCATCCATGTTATTCCCATTTCTCGCTTTCTTGGCCCCTAAATGATCAGATCGCCAGCACAGCCCAGCATTGAGCGCTTGACCGCCACCCATTATGAGTAAAGTTTAATCAAGTTATCAGGCACATTCAACTCAAAGTTATTGGTCTCATTACCAGAGACATTCAAGAACTTCCTCTCGAGCGGAGCGCGATCCGGCATGGCATCGAGGCGGATGAACTCGGCAATGTCGCCCTCGAGCACGGGGAGGGGCGCGTTCCGCCAGGCCAGGCCGGCTTTAGTCGCGTTGATGGTGCCGTTGGGGAAGGTGGCAATGCGCGAGGCCAGGCCGTCGATGTAGGCCGTCATGGCGTCGGGGCTCTCGAAGAACTTGTTAAACCAGCCGATTTCCGCCCCGTACCGCCCGTCGATCTGCAGCGCGCCGAGGGTGTATTCGAGCGCGCGCGCCTTGCCGACGAGCGACGCGAGGAACTGCGTGCCGCCGCCCCCCGGGAACACGCCCAGCCCATTCTCGAAGAAGCCCACGCTCGCGTTGGGCCCCGCGAACCGCATATCCATCTGCAGCATGACCTCGTTGCCGGCGCCGAAGGCGCGCCCGTTGCACTCGGCGATGAAGACGGTCGCTGTGATGTTCTGCAGAAGCCGTGTGATGGAGATGTAGTTGTTGATGGCGGCCTGCTTCCACTCCACTAAGGGGGGTATGATTCCCTGCACATCGCGGTGCATGATGAAGTAATCAGGATTCTCGCTGCTGAAGATGACAACCTTGGGCGGTGGGGCGGCGCTGTTGATAGGCACAAGGGAGAGAAGGAAGGTGAGCATGTCATGCAGGAGGTAGTTGTTGAAGAGGTTTACGGGAGGATTGTTGATGGAGACCCGGAGGACGTCGGCATGGGAGGAGTTGAAGCTGAGGGTGCGGTATGCTGAGGAATTGGTGACAAACGCCTGGGCAGTCGGGACCGAAGCCCATAGCGAGAGCCATAGCGAGGCAACGTTGTATACGACTCGTTGGGGCAACATTTTTGATGATCGCGAGAGAAAAACTCCTGATCAATTCCTGAATGGTGCGCCTTGACGGATAAAGCAGGATGGAGGGGGACTGGACGATGGCGAAAAGTGTGCGTAACATGCAGGGAGAGGTGCATACTCTATAGTCCGTTTCGTCTGTACATTCTGGTGAGGGTTAATGGCGGTCGCCAAACTTTGGTCGTCATTTTTCTGACAAGTTTTCTGACTGCTGCAGTCACCCACGGTCAGGGCTGACGCCTGTTCGCACGAGGAGGCGTCCGAGCTACACTTTTGATATCCCTCGTGGAAGCACCTGCATTTCGCTTGCATGGGCAGCATGACTGCAGATCCACCTTTTGACATGCATCCGCGTGGTCACATCTCTTCTGCAGTCATCAAGCTCAATGTCAAAGCACGGCTGCAACTCCTTCAGGGATGGCGGGGGTCCATTGATTCGTCAGCAACTTTGCTGAAGTTGAGGATATCTGCCAAATGAATTGAAGCGTTCTATTGACTATGTAGACCTCATCTGGTGTCTTTGAACGCATCCATTACTCAAGCCTTGGGGCGTTAAGCAAGGACAATGACACAAAATGATAATTCTGCGCGAACAGCTATCTCACCGTGTAGTAACAAGCGGATTGAGGAAAGAATACCCTACTGGCATCTGCTCTTTGACCAAGCAGTGCTTCCCAAATCTATCTTAGACCACCAATATCGAGGGGGCGGAACAGAAGAATCCCCGTACGTGGTAGAATGGCTTTCAGGAGACCCTCGAAACCCATTCGGATTCCCGATGACCAGAAAGGTCTTCATTACTCTCGTGATGGCGCTCGCCTCTTTATCCGTCTCATTCTCTTCCTCCGCCTACCTCACACCGGCCGCCTTAATCGCTAAGGATTTTGAAACCACGCAAGAAGTAAGCGATATGTCTTCCCGAGCGGATCGGACTTCTTGCTAACACATAAATCCACCTATTCAGGTTGTGACTCTTGGTCTCTTCACGTTCAACGTGGGCCAGGCCGTTGGGCCTTTCCTCTGGGGACCGCTGAGCGAGCTCTACGGACGTCAAGCTGTCTTCATTGGCTCATTCGCAGGAGTAACTGCCTTCAATGGCGGTTGCTGGGCGTCCCAGAATATTGCCACCTTGGTGGTGTTACGATTCTTTACTGGCCTGTTTGCATCCTCGCCACTGACGAATGCCGGGGGAATAATCGCCGATATGTTTCCCCCGGCTCAACGTGGACTCGCCATGAGCGCATTCGTAGTGTCGCCCTACCTAGGCCCAGCCATCGGGCCCATAGTGTCCGGATTTGTAGCCGAAGCAGGCGGTTGGAGATGGGTTGAAGGCGTTATGACTATCTTTACTGGCAGCATGTTTCTCTTGGGGAGCATCTCTATTCCGGAGACGTACGCCCCCGTCCTGCTTCGGCGACGCGCTGCACGAATGTCCAAGCTCACGGGTAACGTTTACCAAGATGTCGTCCAGCGTGACAAAGGCCCCATCTCCGCAAGGCGATTATTCGCAAACGTCCTGTTCCGGCCGTGGAGGTTGCTCTTCGGCGAGCCTATTGTCCTCATTCTATCGCTGTACATGGCTATCATCTATGGCACCCTATACAGCTTTTTCGGAGCGTTCCCTATCGTCTATGAAGAAGTGCGAGGATGGTCGCTCGGCATAGGCGGGCTGGCGTTTACTGGAGTTGCAATTGGCATGATTTTTGGCGTCATGAGCGCCATTTGGGTCAACGTGCAATATCGAAAGACTGCAGCAGCAGGAAAAGCAACACCTGAGACTCGTATGAAGGCTGCAATGATTGGTAGCATTCTTGTACCAGTCTCTCTGTTCTGGTTTGCCTGGACCAATTTCCCCTCCATTTCAGCCCTTGCGAGCATCGCTGCGGGAGTTCCCTTCGGAACCGGTATGGTATTGGTGTACCTTGCCGTCACAAACTACCTGGTCGACTCATACACTATCTACGCATCATCAGCATTAGCAGCCAACGCTGCGCTGCGATGCATATTCGGCGCCGTATTCCCGTTGTTCACTCCTGCACAATATCACAATCTCGGCATCCACTGGGCAGCAACCATCCCGGCATTCCTAGCTCTCGCATGTGTGCCATTCCCATGGCTGTTCTATCGGTACGGCAGGTCGATTAGGCTCAAGTGTAAATACTCAGCTGAGGCAGAGCGAGTAAGGCAGCTAGTAGCTGGTAAGGGGACTCCGCCGCCTGTGGCAGAGGAGCAAACCAAGGGCGAGCAGGGCGTTGTGGAAAGCGGCCATAGCACAGACAAGAGCACTGTTTCGTAGAGCTATAGCGCTGCTCGATATCGGCGGTTACATAGGTTACATCCACTGACACGTAACTTTTAGTCATAGAGTTTGGAATACAGAAGTCGAATGTCAATCTAATACCTACACATATCCTGAGCTGACAGCGCTCAGCTCATAGCTCATTTAGGTTAGTTAGGATATCTTAACTTCAGGTTTGGCAAGCAATAGGAAGTAAGCCTCCCATATATGAAAGGATAACCTCTTGTTGCCCATACCTAGCCACGTAGGATTCAATGAAGGCAGGGATATCCCCGGACAAGGACACGGATCATGCCGGTCGCCGGCCTGGGTTTATCGAATGGAGTTTGGTAATTATATGGAAATAAAAATGTGTGTCATTTACCTGCCCTGGTGTTCATGCAGCTTCCTACCCCTGTTCCGTGTCTGTCTAGACGAAGAACTGTAATATCCCGTAGAAAAGCAGTCAATCGCAGGCTGACAGACTAAACAGTGTTTTTTCACGTCTTACCGCAGGAGAGACTAACTGAATCTAAGACAGGACAACACGCTGAGGTAGGATTTGACAAGGAATCTGCATATAAGAAGGGAAGAGAGCCATTTCTCTGCACGTAGACGCCGAGTCCATGCTCCTCATTACACGGTCTTTTATCACATGGATCTACAGCATGCATAATCTAGCAGTAGCCCTATCCGTTCTCGCCACATTCTTTACCCAAGCCCAAGGCTTGGGCAACGAGAATGCCGCTTCCCTCTTATTACCCACCAATCTCATTCACCAGTTCCCGAATGGCACTTGGGTGGAAAATCTTGCCGTACGCACCAATGGACAACTAGTGACGACCATTTCGAGTACGCCGGACCTCTACCAGGTCGATCCGCAGAACCGGTGCCCACCGTTTCTCCTACATAGCTTTACAGGCTTCACCAGCACTGTGGGGATCACGGAGACGTCACCAGACATCTTCCAGGTCGTTGTCGGTAACTGTTCGCTGGCCACGTTTGAGGGAACGCCGGGATCCTTCTCCATCTTCCAGGTCAATGTCAGTGCTCTGCCGGCATGTCCCGATAGTCGAGAGCTGCAGATTTCCGAGGTGGCTCAGCTGCCCAATGCCGTGTTCCTCGACGGCCTGACAACGCTTCCGCAGGAACCTAACACCATTCTCGCAGCGGATATCAACCTGGGAGTGGTCTGGCGAATTAATGTCTCGAACGGGGAGTCGGTGGTTGCCATCGACAACGTGCTCATGAAGCCCGGGGCGGTGAGCGACGCGATCGGCATAGACGGCATCAAGATTGATGCCGGCCAGCTCATTTTCACCAATCCGGGGCAGAACATCATCGGCAAGATCCCGATTGACGCATCGGGAGACGCGACGGGCAACGCGTCCATCGTGGTTCCCATTGGCGGGGATGACTTCGCAGTCGACTTTGGCACGCAGATGCTATTCAGCGTTGGCGGGTCCGGAAACCTGACCGAGGTCGTACTGGCGAGTGGGGAGGCTCTGAATCTGACAATGCTCCCGGGCCCGACGGCCTGCGCTTTCGGAAGAACGGGAACAGACCGGGGTTGCTTGTACGTCACAACTTCGGGTGGAGATGCAGCGTATGCACACATGCCGGTGCTTGTTGGAGGTGCCGTATTTAGCGTCGACGTCTTTCAGAATGGAAGCTGTGCTGAGGCATAGCCTGGGTTTATTTCTAGGAAAGAGCACGTAGGAGGCATCTGATTGTGGAAGAGCAAGTTGTTACTGTCGTGCACCCTGCTGCTACTCAGCGTATCAAATATATTCACAGCTGCTATACTGCCAACTTAAAAATAACTCTGGTGACCAATTAGATATGTGGTGATGTCACTTCGGTTGCCAAGGGTGGTGTAAGTTACCTGGTAGGTAAGGTACTAGGTCTGCATTTAAACAAGCCTTCTGGGCTATGGGTAAGGGTATGTAGGCTTCTTTTAGCCACCCATCGCTTCTGCACATAGCTCCACCAATTCAATCAATCAGATTCCTAACCCATGCCTTACACAGGTATGTTATGCTTCTTCGTATATGGTAGCTCTACATATATCACATGCATGTGACCTGCTGCAACTGTACCGGACCATTTCACCTCGAACTGAGGTAGTCAGTATGTTGGGCGGTTGGGATAGCTTATTTCTTAACGACACACGAACCAATAAACTCTACGAAGCAGGGACCGTGCCAGCACCTATAGTGCATATGTCCACGGATATAACAAGCAAAATACTCTTGGGAATTCCCGGTCTGCCATTTTGGCCGACTTGAATTAGGTATGTCTTATTGCATGCTAGCAGCTTTAGTTCCCGCTATGGAGACGAGTCCGAGGGGTCCAGTAAAGTCCCCCGCAGACGCCATGGCGCCATCCCCAGCTTCCGGGGCTTCCGGAGCCCTGGCCAATGTTGCTGCAGTTGTTGTCGATCACGACAATTTGACAAAGATTGCAACTACTATACGTAAGCCTGTTCTGTCTCTATCCCCGGTTCGGCGGATGAGACGGCCAAATCAACTACTATCGTAAAACCCCCCAAAATGCCGTTTCAGCTGCCGTGACTTACGTGGGGGGTAATAGTTACCTCGGAGTTTACACTGAGGCTAACTAACTATATATTGCAACAACATGTTCGCTTTTTATTTATGTTTCTATGGCATTTAACTTTGGTGCGGACCTTAAGCCTACGGCAATTTATTAACAATATTTAGAGCGTCTTTGGACGTGAAAAACTTTACTCGTGTCATTACAGCAGAAGATCCGTAGCGAGCTGATGTAGGAGTTAATAGAGGTGGGAAGCAAGTTTATTCGAGAGAGGGGGAGGCTTGGACGTCCACGGTGCCCTTTCGGCAAGTGGGGATACCGACAGCACACGAGTCTGGCATTGCCTTGTTAATTTGAACCGCATTTTTAAGAAAGCTTATGCGGTAAGAAAAGTAGATATTCCCGAGGATGCGCCTACGCACATTAGCTCCCGGGTGATTCGTCTGTTCGTATACCACGGGATAATGCATCTATCTTACTAAGCCATAAAAGCAGAGAATGTCAAAATCATCATAATTTAGAAGTATCGGGTATTATTGCTTCGGAGAATTTGGTGCTTATCTTTCGGACTCCGATTCGGTAGTATAGAGAGATCAAATGGAGAAAATACCGTCCCTATAAACGCCGCATAAGTGAATGACAGCCTTAAAGTTTGGCTAACTAAGCTTCCATCCCGCCTTTCCTGTAGCACAGTGGACCAAATGGAAGACGATTGGAGCGAAGTTTCTGACGCCACGATTCGCAAGAGAATCCAGAACCGTCTGGCTCAACGAAAACATCGTAAGCATACTTACTAGTTGACCGGTATGTCATGAACTACGTTTTGACGCCTAATGCTAGGTCAAAAGGCTCAGAGTCAGGCACACGCACAAGCGAAGAAGTCGACTGACAAGGCCCCTGACGTTTCCGTCCATCCGCCGCTTGGAACATCTGGCAGTTCTCTCTTTCTACCGTCCATCTTACAGAGTGAGCCAAGAGCACCATCGGATGGGGTATCAGGAGATATCTGGCCCGCTGATTTTATACACAATGCATCTATGCATGGGTCTCAGGATGGCGGCGTTGGGACGACCTGGTCTCTGCTAAGCAGCGAGAACAGAAGCAGTGGGGGAATCCTGGACAGCAACTGGGTAGAGAATGTCCAACGGGGACTTGGCAAAGCTCAGCCGTCACACGGAAGCTATACCTCCGGTATCATGACGGAGGAGGGGGCGGGCCACACGGTTAACCAACAACAGCATACTAGCGGTCATTCCATCCCGACAGACCTAGACACCATCATTCCGAGAATGACGATGTACTCAGAGACGAACCAGTGGCTACCAGATTCCCCATACAGCAATTCCATTCCTAGCGTCCCCAAGGCACCCCGTCATCTGACGGAACAGGACATGATGCACGAGCGCGAGATATCCCCTGACCAGAGAGAACACTGTGACAGGTGCAACCGTGGATGTCCGAGAAGCAGCCGCGGCAAAGAGTTGGCAACAAACCCATATGGCGGGAGCAGTAGCAGTAACAGCAGCCAAGGCGGCGGTCGCCCACCTATCTCGGCCCTCGCAGGGCCTCTTAGCCCACCATCGACATCGCCAACGTTATCCCGCATGATGCGAGACCATGACATCGAGCTGGACCAGCTCATATCGCAAGCAAGCCGTTCGAGGCGGGCGTCCACAGGGACAACGCCCACGGCAGGTGGAAGAAGAGGGAGCACTCACGCCCGCCATCGGAAACGCCGGTTTTCCGACATCAACTCGGCGACAGCTTCGTCTTCTGGATCCCGACACCATGACCAAGCGCCAGCACAACAACAGCTTACACCGTTACCAGACGTGCCTGAGCAGACGCAGTACGATTTTTTAGAGGAACACGAGTTAATCCAAGGGCATGACGGTGAGGATGACCCGGGGCCGAAAGTGACCAAGGTTGTCGTGATATACATGCAGGAAAGACAGCAGTAATTACGGATAGAATGCCAATAGATTAGCGAGCCAGGTATTAGCATTTGCTCTATGCATTTTATCGACATTCCCTGCTCCCTACATTTAATTGTTGGCGTATCTCTCTTATTGTTCTTTTAACTGTATTTATGCTTTGTCTTTATAGGTTTTGTGCATTGGATTATGAATAGGAAGTACATTGATTAACTTGGAACCAACTAGTTTTAGACCCTAGCGGCTAGAAACGGCGGTGGTAGCTACTGGGTTGTTCAAATGGAAAAACTGTGTGCGCAAACCGACAGTCCCTTGTTTTAAAGGTAAGTGGAATGTAGTTCATGTTTTGTTTCTGATAATCACTGGCTTTATAACCGGTACATATGCTATTGGTCATCCTTTTCGCCCGTATGCTAAAGTAGCACAGCTATCTGTCATCATCAGCCTCCCTTATATCAACCTCGTGATACTATAATGTAGGATAATATTTTTGAAGCATTCGATCTTGTTGATGTTATTGGCCACTTCGGGAATGACACTGCCTGTGGGCGATTGATGCCCTTCATACAATGATAGGAAACCCTATATAGTCATTGTCCAGCTCACTTAGCTTCCTGTATCCCATCACCTCTTATCAGACCAAGTCGCCTCTCTAACCGAATAAGTCTCAAAGCCTAGCCGGTAATCTGAACTATCTTTATGTTTCCGAGATGTCTCCGTGCTTCAAAGTAAGTCCTCAATCTACCTTTCAAAGAATACTGTCACGTATCTGTGGGGCTCACAACAATGAAAGGAGCTTGTGCTATAGTGTCAGGTGATCTCTTATGCCTATAAATCTAGAGCTTTCTCGCCTGTTTAACTCAGTTCTTCACTTGAGGAGATCATCCGAGTATAACATCTATAGATCGCATCTATAGAGAGTGCATTGGTCCGGTTTTTCCAAAGTGGTCTCGCAACAGTTACCTCCGCGAGAGACACCCTACTTATCAAGCATAGCTAATCCAATATGGCAGCTTACGCAGAAATCATGGCTCCCGTGGATAAAGATACTTGTCCTGGATGCAGCGAGGGGAGGAACAACATTTGCAGATCTTGCGGCCAATGCGTCCAATGCTGTGATTGCTAAACACGATATTCGTTGTCAGGGACGAGATGGTTGAAAATTTTAAGGGGAAGGTGGACTTTTCCTTTCGTTATAACAAGCCTTGGATACACTGCTACTTTGAGTACTAGATACCCCGTTACAAGGTGGTTATTCCGTAACGTAACTACTGCCTAAGTATGTTTTGGATAAGGACATATTTCGCCTTTTTACCTTAGGTATTTTCATCTTTTTCATCAAGCTTTAACTAATTTTGTCAGATTTTTATCTATTTAAGTATGCCAATCAACCTACTATTAAAAATGAACACTAAAGAAGTTACTCAAGAGTTCTAATAAGGTGCTTTGGCTTTTCTGGCTGAGAGTGGCTGTATAGCATTATTCTTGGAGTAGCTTGGGCTTAGGAACCGGGTAGCGGTTATTGGGACCCGGTTGCCTCAAGGATGCCCACTCGTCCCTGATATCCCCATACCTATCCCTATTTTTATATATCAGCTTACTCCGATCTCCCCAGCTCCACCAACCACTAGCGCCGGCTCTTGAGGCAGCCTCCCTCTGTTCCCACGAATTCTGCATATAACCACGCTCCCTTCCAGCTTCTTGGTCCTCCAACACAAGATCTCTCTCGCTGAGGATATCCTCCCAGGGCCCTTGGAAGATACTGCTCGCGTCCAACCGAGACTGGTCCCACATGACATAACCCCATTCGCGAAGCTCTTCACGATCCTCTCTGTAAACCCACATTAACTGATTCTCTTCTATGTGCGCCCATCGCCAGGCGTTCTTCGGGCCGGGATCCGGGTCGTTGAAAAACGGCCGCTTGATGTAAATATCCTCGTTTTCCGGCGTGATGTCCGCGACAAAAACCCCGCGATACTGTCCCTTTGTGTCTTCTTCCAAGCCGTCGTAAAGGAAGTCCCCAGGCCACGGAGTCTTAGCAGCGTTCAGGGCTCGATATTGCTCCTCGTATATCTCTGCAGTGGAAACATCATAGATGGTTGCCAGTCCACGTGATATAACATCATGTAGGTAGCGGTTATCAATTATGTCGACGTAATCTACATTCGCCGCCCCCCAGCGAACGTCATGTTCTGCAACTTCTGTGAATGCTGATATTTTGGTCAGTTGCAGATCTTGCGAAAGTATAGTGCGCTTTTTACTTACACGGGACAATGGATCGAACAAGGAAATCGTGAATACAACCCAGCTGTTCATGTTCCCAAGGGGAAAATTTGTCGAAGAAAAGTACCTTTCGGTCATTGTTCACAGTGACCTTCGGCGGTGGGAGTTTTTCTTTACATTCCCGACGTATGTAACTCTCAAATAACAGGAGCCGTCCCCGTTCCCGAAATAGATTGCAATACGTCTCGAATCGGTATAGTCCTCGTTCTATTCGCCATGTCTCTTCACGGGTTGGAGGGTGATTGGACCGATTTAGTGGTGACTTAACCAAGGCGGCGACGGCAAACCTTTTTGCTAAAGCGTCCACGTAAAAGTGTAATCGGCTAATGTGAAGTGCTCTCCGCAGCGATAAAATCCCAGGCGGGATCTGTCGGTGCTCAAGATGTTGGGCAACGAAGTCGAAGACGACTTCACGGCTCTGGAGGTCTTTGTCACGTGGAAATAACAATCCAAATTCGGACGCCATCATAGCTTCAGGTAGCACGTCAAAATCGACCTGGTTGAGCAACACTCGTGTGCTGATTGCCCGCTCCGCACCCAAGAGGATCCTGTAGAACAGTGAACATGACAAGATAGCATGGTATAATGATGAAACATCAGGAAGGTATTCGAGTATATCTCGTAGCAGCTCAACCGATAGTCCCTGGATCGGACTTGGCAGAAGCGGCTCCACATCTCGGTTCATTCCAACTGTTACTGCCAGGGCGGATACCATCGTGAAATACAAAGAAAGAATATTCGTTTTTTCTCGGGAAACAACAGTCAGGAAGGAGATGATGGTCAGGAGTAGAGGTTGTATTGGAAAGGGATAGAAGAAGGAGAGCGGGGTGGTTGTACGGCCGAACACAGGGAGAAAAGGCGGTAGATATATATCATCACCTGATGCTTGGCCCGCTTCATGTGGCGCAGACGGAGACCATATGGACAGTGGCGACTTCTGAAGGTCGTACAGGCAAATGGGTATCTCGGTAATAAAAGCCTTAGAGTAACCGTCTACCACAAGATAGACTAACATATGACACATCGACCGGCAACGTGTAGCACTGTACAACCACCAGTCTGAGAAAGAAGTGTGCTCAATTGTTATGTACAAAGCAATTGGCTAGGGGCCATACAGCATAATATTTCACAAATAAGACTCTCGTAATACCCCCCGTCCCGAGGATGCTAGCTGATTGCAGGTTGCTAATATACACGCTGCCTTGCCTAAGCTGACACTCTGCACGACAATATGCCACTCCTTGTGAGCCATATTTTTTGTTTTATCATCCATAATCTTCATTACATAGACCTCTGCTTCCCTATTTACCATCGACTATTTCGGTCGGCCATTGGCTATGTTCGTGAGAGGCCGGTCCAGTTGATACACAAGCTCTGTCCCACATAGTATTAACGGTTAATCATGAAAGGGGCTTTCTCCGTAGTGTTTGACAGAGGCAGAGAGGATAGTTGTCCCTATAGCTTGAGTTGTGTATAAAAATGCAGCCCCTTTCTTAATTCATTCATCCTCGGAACTCCATGGAATCCTTTTTTTGTACCTTACTAGAGAACACTTCAGAGCTATTCATGCTGCTATGTCGTCCAGTAGTGGTCCTGGTTTTGCTGACGATGATTCCAATACTGGTCCCCATTTTGATGAAGATGGCCGGCCCTACTACTTGATTAATGGACAGCGTGTCTGGGGAACCTTAAAAACGAGGAATCCTGGGTCTGTGCACTCCAACCATGCATTTGCCCACTCTGTTCTTTCCGGCTTCGAATCGCGCGACTATCCCAAATGGAAAGACTTCCCCGACAAGGCTCGTTCCATCCCGTCCACTACGCCCAAAAGTCCTACGGCAAGGAGACTGGCAACTGGCTTCCCATCTACATATAACGCAGGGGAAAGCGAAGGAAGCGCCCCAGCAAATTGTTCCGAGGATTACTACCGAGATAGTGTGGAACCAAAGAAGGACCAATACGGCCCTCCTCCTGACAGTGGGATTTGCAGGCGTTATAATGATTACAAAGATCTTGATGCCGCTGCGGACTCGGCTGGAAAGGCATATAAGGTTTTCCGTGGCACAGCTGGAAAATACTCATTGAGAGTACAGAATGCCAACCCGGGGGCATACCAAGGGGAACCCACTGAGACAGAGAACTGGCATCAGCACGCAGCCCACTACGCAGATCTCGCACGAACCCAGAATTTTGAGTAAGTAAACAACCTCAAGCATATACATTGTGGCTATTAAACTAAGGGTATGGGACTCAAGTGCGGCCGATGCTCGTCATGAGATGGGCGATGACTATGTAGGGTATGAGAAGTACACAGACCGGCCCGGCCACCTTGCACGAGAACGAGTGCTGAGAACCAATGGAGCTTTTTTTGATAAAAGATACGACAAACACTCTAATTCACATCGCTAAGACTGTTGCTGGATATGCACACTTTGAACTACCATCAGGGATGGCGGCCAGCCTTCCATGCTAACGGCTGTACTCATGTTCTCCTGGTAGATTGGAAGGTAGTGGTACCATGTTTGGATAACATTTGGCAATAGTGAAGTGAAGTGTTGGGGGGATATGGTGGAGGAGGTTATGTGGCTATTGCATATAGCTTGATTTACAAGTTGCGCTGCTTTTCTCTATGACTGCACTCAGACACACATACTATAGCTTTCGCGATGAATTGATAAGACACGATCCTTTATGAAATCAATCGACCCCTTATTTATTTACACTACTAATTAGTTATCTAAATGCCCTGGGACTGGTAAGTAAAGCCACCCTTCAAGGGTAGTTCACTTTCGTTCCCCCAAGTCCCAAAGCCTGTAACAACCTCCTGGGGAGAGAGAGGTACAGGTAGTCTGATTGCGGCCCGTGCCGCGCTCACCCGCCCCGCGCGTTCGTTTACACGACCCTAGGCGCAGAATATAGGTAGTTGAGTTGGACCCGGTCGCCAAAGTAGAAGATGCCATAGGCCCGGCATAGCGGCTACCCTGGCGCGCACAGAGCACCTCCAATTACTACTATTACCGAGCTGCGGAAAGGTCTAGAGTTTCGGGAGCGTTACAAGTTCTGTAATGAAGATGTCCACTTTGAAGCTCTGCCGTTAGTCGGAACTATAGGTACGTTAAGTCATAAGCGAAAGTCGTTGTCCGATCACCAGTCTGATGCATCGGGATCCAAGAAGCCACGGTCCACCAGCCAGCAGTCGATACTGGTCCAGAAGCAGAATGGCAAACATACAATCAGCACGGGCAAACCTAGCCTATACAACGCCGGCGAAGACATGTGGGAGAATAGGATTTATTCTTGCTTTGTCATTTCGCCGGCCGGCTGGGTGATTAGCGACTTCCAGACAACTAAAGAACTGCTGGGGGAGATACGGGATGTAGTTAGGGCACACCAGTCACTATATAAGACGGGCAATATACTCCACCGCGATATTTCGTAAATAACATCATTATAACGAAACCCGAGATAACAGGCGGCTTTAACGGGATGCTCATCAACCTTAACCTGGCCAAGGTGAGAGACAGTGGCCCGAGCGCACACCAGACTGGCACGATGCAATTTATGGCGGTGGAGGTGCTGCGTAAGACCGATCACACCTACCGCCACGACCTCGAGTCCCTCTACGTACTGCTCTGGATGTGCGCGCGCCAATCGTGGAGGAATGGGTTTGCTCGTGGAGAAAAGCCGCCCAAGGAAAGCATTCTGCGGAGGTGGGAGATTGGAACATTCGATTCTATAGCAGATGCCAAGGAGGGCCACATGACGGTGAATAGTCTCGAAAGAATCATGAGTGAATTTCTAAGGTCGTTAGATATTGTGAAGGCGCTCTGCTTAAGGATCAGGAAGATTCTCTTTCCCCTAAACAAGAACGAAAAAATGGGCTTTGTGACCCCTGCAGGAGATCCTGATCAGCTCTACAGCCCTATTTATCATGACAATGGGGAAGTCTCACAGGTCAGGTACAACATGTAAGAATAGTATATTCAGGTGTAGGATTCAGACAAGACTAAAGCTTGGAGAGTGTAAGGGGAGTGTACGATAGATGGGTGAGAGGTGTAGTTCATATAGTACACAAGGGGGGGCTCCAAGTAGCTAACAGGCTACGTCATGACACTATTATCGCGGCGTTTAATGATACTATTAAGAATATGTAGTGAACTTATTAGTCTAATGTGTTCCTGCTCTACGCAACAACGATATAACTTCCCCAGCTGCTATCGCCTAATAACTGGAGTTATAGGGCTACAGGGGCAGCAGGGTTGGGGGCTGGCACTGGCACTGGCATCCTCCCTACGTTCCCACTAAACACGTCACTAGATACGGTTCGTTAGGGGAGCACCACAGGTATATGGATGCCCTAGCAAGGCCTAGAATATCAACTCTTTTTGTTATGAACCCTACTTATGCAAACTTAATACCTAACTAAACAGCATCTTCTCATATCTTAGAAAGCCTCTGTGATCCATTAGGCCGATAGCTCAAACAGTACCTTGGACTACCTAGCACTACAGCTACGGATAGCCCTGCATCGAAGTGTCAAAAACTACCTAGACAAGACTAGCTCGATTCCTGCAGACCGTAGTTCGCCGCAATTTCTCAGCTTCTCGTCGCCAGGCTCATCACGAGATGGCATATTTCCGATTGGAATTGGAGCCCACATTCTATCATTAGTAGTAAGCTGCTCGCGAATCCTTCCATTCCGCTCATACTGATAGTTAAATGGAAAGATACGAAGTCCAGCTTTGACTCAGACCGAGATCGTAGAGATAGAGGTCATCATTCTGCAGTAACACTTACCTCGTCTCAAAAATGAGACGCACACCGAAAAAGCACAAGAGAACATACAGAAGGCAATCGATTTTATTTTAAAGCATAAGGGAGACCGGCCGGAACAACAACCCATTATAGCCTTGGCTACCTAAGTACTTTTAGTGCTGCACGCATAATCGATGCCCCAACAACGTCGCTCGACGCCACAGGCACTGATCGAGTAGTGGATCTTAGGGTTCGAAAAGTAGCTTGTATTCTCTCAGTGTAGATAGGCGAAGCCTATCTAGGATTACAGGTAGCCTATTCGATTCCTCTACTGACCACCAAACAGTCACCAAGGTGGGAGGCGTTACATCAACCCTGCATTCTGCCATATTCTTAGCAGTGCAAATTTCAATGTATATACTAATGTATAAACAACATCGCCCGTGTGTACAGCGTTAGGAATGGCTTATACACCTATTTGCCTCTTTTATGAAGCATATAACAATCGTTTGTTTTACAATGGTGCTTCCTTGTTCGGTTCTCAGGTTAGCCCATCACTCTTGTTGCGGCAAAGCCATGTCAGCGCGCCCCCAATGGTGGCCTGCAGCCTACTTTAGAGCGTAATCGTAAACATTCCTCTTACCCCTCATTCTATTGTTTCGCTAGGCTCTCTGTGGCATCCGACATCTCGACATGGTCGTTGATCCCTAACCGTTTATTGCGGTGTTCGATCCGAGACGCGAAGAACCTTCAACAACGAACATAGCCGCCCGATAGCCCAACACAATGGCTGAATTAGCCGCAAGTGTTGTCGGCATTTCAGGGGTTGTGGGCGTCCTCCAAAACTTGCTTCAGTGCTACCGAGACTTCTTGACGGCTCGAGACTTCGGAGACGACTACGCATACCTGAAATTGCGCACAGCCTTGTTGGAGAACTCGACAACAACCTGGGGGGCTGCCGTAGGTCTCATCGACGAGCACGGTGCACCTGGCAACAAGTTTCTCGTCGCGAGACCAACGGAAGAGAACGCGCGACTGGTCGAGACGACTTTACGTCTTATCCACGAGCGACTCGAAGCTACGAACGCTCAATTGGCAACGTATACTAGCAATACCCCAGTGACCCAGGCGCCCCCTGCGGGCGCCGTAGCCTTGATTGACAAGCCGTCGAGTATGACGAGGGCAGCAGATAAACTGCATCGCATAGTTCATCGATACCGCGATGAGCAACACCCCGGCACGCTCAATCGCACTATCTGGGCACTTGTCGATAAGACCCGGCTTGATGACAACTTGAATCAGGCGACCAAGTTAATGGATCGACTTAATGCTGATTTTGCCCCCGTCAACCAGAAGTTGCAACTTGACAGGTACTGCCAGGAGATTAAGGATCTGGAATTGGATGCCGAGGAAGTTAAGGCGGTTAGAGAGAACGCTCGCGATCAGCTTTCCCAGAGGGTCTTGCAGATGCTCGAGAATGAGCGGCTCACTGGAAATAGGTTTCAGAACATGCAATTCTCGGGAGACGGGTCTGTGAATGTCGGGGACTATTACGACAAGGACTGGTCCGGTGGCAGCATTGCTGTACCACAACGCAACGACACTTACGATGGCGTCTCGGTAACAGACAACGCATTTCTCAATGTTGGCAATACTTATGGGGGGGTTAGCCCCTTTCAAGCTCGGTTTGCGTCTCGACAGGCTAGGAATGGGGGCTCGGCTAGTTAAGGGTCACGTTCATTTTATTCTCACGAAGGACGTCGATAGGCCGCCTGGTGTTCTATACATTCACTCCAGCCTATTCCCTACCCAGTTACCCCTTTATAATCTTGCAATGCGCTTTTTATGATACCTCATCGAAGATGCACCTGCTATCAGAAGCAGCCAGTGCGATCGACCCTGCGTGCTACTTCGGACGCCTTCCCCCTATAGGAAGCCTACCCTATCCTCCTCTAGTCGGCTCACTGCGGGCTCAAGCACTTTAACAGCATAAGGCGAGTGCAGGGCTCACTTTCAAAAATAGCTTAGAGATCATTTCCCATTCCTGGCGCCTTTGATACTCTAAATCTTCTTTTGAAAAGTATCCTTATTGGGGGCTAGATAGTCTGCAACTTCACAGTGTTCATAGACTCGTACGTCATCTGTTCATAATTGAGTCTTGATAGCGTGTTTTGAAGGGTAAGAATTAAGTCTCAATAACTCTCCTAATCTAAGCTATGCTCTCCGGTTCCTTAACTCCCCGTATCCTTAAACAAACAACTTTTGATGTCCCTACTCAAGACAAAGGAGAGTAAAAGGAAATGAAGACAGGCACAGAAAATCAGCCGAGCGGTAGCCCAACCCATACTCTCCTAGCCTGACTTATGTATATCGAAACAAGCTAAATGCCTTCCTAACAGCTACCTGTAGCATGGTCTGTCCCCTAAGCCCATTTTCTTCCAAGAGTCGCACAATTTCTGTATGCCCTCGCGACTCGGCGATCGTCAAAGCTGTTCTTCCGATGGCATCCTCAATATCAATGTCAGCTTTGTTATCCAGTAGGAGCTTGACAATTGCGTCCTGCCCTTCAAATGCTGCTTCATGAAGTGCTGCCCAACCGCAATTTGTCCGCCGTTCGTCTCCCACCTGGATATAGCCGTCTTCCGGTTGGAGCCTTGCGTTAGGGTCTGCCCCCTTCTCCAGCAATAGCCTTGCTAAGGCCTTAAGCCCCCGATTTGCCGCCAAAGCGAGTGGTGTTCTCCTAGCTTCCATGCGTATATTCACTTCACGTCCATCGAGTCCATCGAGTCCATCGAAGACTCCTATTTGACAATTCTGTAAGAAAATGAAATTCCCGCCATCCATCACGACCGTACCAATGCACGCTACACCGTTATCATCTCTCATCTGGCTTCCAGCCCCCGCCGTTTCTCCGATCAATAGATTTATTATCTCCTCTCGTATTCCGTATGTGAAAACTGTCTTTTTGACTCTGATGGTGATTTTAGCTATTCCAATCCGAACTGGTGCAGAGAAGGTAGCGGTTGCCCCTTCCGTGAGATATAGTTTGCCTATTTTAGCTGCTGCAGAGAAGGTAGCGGTTGTCCCTTCCGCGAGATTTAGTATGCCTATTTCAGCTGGTGCAGAGAAGGTAGCCGTTGCCCCTTCCCTGAGAGATAGTATGCCTATTTCAGCTGGTGCAGAGAAGGTAGCCGTTGCCCCTTCCCTGAGAGATAGTATGCCTATTTCAGCTGGTGCAGAGAAGGTAGCGGTTTCTCTTTCCGCGAGAGATAGTTCGCCTATTTCAGCTGGTGCAGAGAAGGTAGCCGTTGCCCCTTTCCTGAGATATAGTTCGCCTATTTCAGCTGGTGCAGAGAAGGTAGCGGTTGTCCCTTCCCTGAGAGACAGTATGACTATTCCAGCTGGTGCAGAGAAGGTAGCCGTTGCCCCTCCCCAGAGAGATAGTGTGCCTATTTCAGCTGGTGCAGAGAAGGTAGCCGTTGCCCCTTCCCTGAGAGATAGTGTGCCTATTATAGCTTCTACCGAGAAGTTGATAGTTCCTGGGCTTACGACCACGCGGCCGATATGGGTTGCAGGGCCGATGTAGCATGTGTACGGCCTCCGTGGCCGAGACGATACTGCACTCGCATGTGTGAAGAATTGCCCGTACGTCAGCAGCTGTTCTATCGTCGACATACCGATGTGGATAAATCCTCCGTCGACCTTTAAGCTCCACCTATATGGTATGATAAACCTGCCGCCAGCCATCTGTGACGCTAAGAGGTCATCACCCTCCCACAAGATCACAGGCCAGACCCTTGGTGGCCCTAGTACTTGATTTGACGGCTCCGATGCGGGTCGCTGTGTTTCTGTGTCGTGCTCTTCAGCATCGGGGCGGCTCGCTGCTAGCCGGAGAATGGTGTCTCTGCCGTTACACATCATATTTCCATAGCCCAGGCGCAGGGCCATCCCAGATAGTATCCGGATAGTATGTGCAATGGTGTCACCGTCGCTCATAACCACCGGCATTAATCCTTTGTAGATATTGTGTTTAGGAAAGTAGCCGTTGTTGTCCCAATCGTGCGGGTTGGGATTCTCCACCGCGTTCCATACTGCGAGGTCCAATGCTGTCAATGCAGTATTATCTCTGGCACGAATGTCAGCCCCCTTGTCTAACAATAGCTCTACTACTCTGTCGCAGCCCCAGAATGATGCGGCATGTAGTGCTGTTCGTCCTTTCCTATCTCTAGCATGAATATCGGCGCCTCCCTCAAGTAAAATCCTTGTTGTCGGCTCGTGCCCTAAAATAGCCGCCACGTGCAATGCTGTCATCCCGGAGATGTCTGCCCAGTTGGCATTTATCCCAATGTCGAGTAGTAAAGATACGATCCTCTCATACGATTTGTACCTAGTTATCCGTTGTATATTGAGGGGTTGAGGGCAAGGGTAATTGAAAATTTTATAATCACCCAGTATGCACCGAATCATGCCATCATAATCCCCAAATAGCGCTCCAATCAAGGCGCCCGGGTCGAAGCTAAAGTCTATGTCGGACTCATGACATAGATTGATGGTTAACAGCAACTGTATTAACCTCTCGTAGCCTTCACCGGCAAGGGCTCCCAGTGTGTTGTGATATGAGTCATATGACACAGACTCGATACGTGGTACCTGGTCAAGCCACATGTCTACAGAAGCTGCCCAATCTGAAAGTGACTGTGGGGAATTTGCAGCATCTGCATTACCATCAACCCAGGTAAGGACATTACCCATAACGCTTCGACAAATCCTCTTTCCATATGCTATGGCCGCATGTAATAAAGGCTGAGGTTCGTCGCGAGGATTTGTTGTTGTAGGATTTCTCCACGCAAGAAGGGCGTGTTTAGCATGTATATGCCAGTTGTTAACCGTATACTCGAGAAGTACATAGGGCCCCGTATAACGTCGTATTCGGCGGAACTGCCCCGCACACTGTATAGGTTCGCGCTTCAGATAAGACCGATCGAAAAATTGCATATAAGCTAAACAGTATTTAGCGATAAATCTGTGGGACTCCGCTTCTTGGGCGAAGAAGCCTCCTTCTGTGGTCTGCATGAGGAGATAGTCTTTGACGGTCTGATGGGCGAACTGCACGAGGGAATCTCGAGATATGGTAATGAAACTAGATAGGGTCGAAGCCACATAACCTTCATTCTGAGCACCCCTCTCGACGTCAAAGGAATATACCTCAGCGTCTACCATAGTAACTTCCGTTAGCTTCTCGAGGCTTAGCGGGTGCTCAGAATAGAGTATCCAGCAGATAAGAACTTTCGCAGTGTCTATTCGCCCTTGGCTCCTTATGTCCTCGAATATTCGGTCGTATACTTTTGGCAGCTCTGGTGGTAGGTCGTTTAATGCTAACTCAACCATATCCCATCTCTCTTGCTTCCATACCAAGTCGAGAAGACAGAAAGCTAAGCGGAACCTTTTAAACTTTGTGAATATTCGCTCAAGTAAGCCTTACGAAAGGGTGAATGCTCGAACTCACATCCCATTCGCCCTCTCATTGATGGCGTTCGCAATTTGATTACGTTTGGTCTCATCTAGAGGAAGCCAACGTTTTTGGTCTTTTAGATTGTCCCAGCGCTCCAGCTCGAGTTGGATAAAGGTGTCGACATCAGTTATAACTTTTTCTTTATTCCATCCCACCTCCAAGTCGATTTCGTAGCGATGAGAGCCATTTGTCATATTTTCCTGGCAGGCATCTTCCAGTTGCTGCTTTAAAATACCGGCAAGCCCGCCATCCCGACTGGTGACTAACAGATGCAGATTAGAATTGACCCTAATGAGTTGGTCAATCAAGCCAGCCAGCTTTTCAGACTCTGATGCCTCCCCGCTCCGAAATGACATGTCGCATTCGTCCAATGCATCGATGACGATGTAGGTGTCTCCTCCCTCTCTAATCAGATCTTTTAATACATCGGACAGCCGACCATCTGAGATACCTTGAGAGAGGCTCTGGTCACGCAACTCCTTAAGTTGAGCTGGCCAGTCATTTCTAGCCGAACAGAGTTGCAATATAAGAGACCGAAGCAGCCGAGATACGTTTCGCTTTGCATCCTCCCGGGCGTTGAAGTAATAGCCAGCAGTACGAGAACTTCCTGCACGCGAATATCGAAGGTGGTCAATAATGTCAGAGCTTATAAAGTCAGTATCGCGACACGTATTTAAGTTGCCATTCAGCCTAGACTGATTTATACCTGAGGACGGTCTTCCCACACCCCGCAATTCCATGCAACCACAGAAAACTGCCTGGGTTGTCCTGCCAAGACTTGAATGTGTCGGAGTCACGTATCCATCCGCCCGTCTTTTGAGCGACGTGTTTTTTTCTCGCCTCGGAGTGATCCCAATGCAATTCGAGACTCCCGCTTAGCTGCGAGCCTGGAAGTAGAAGGTTGCTAAGCTCCTCATGGAGCCGAGGTACTAGAGAGTCAGCAGGGATAACTAGGAGAAGGGTAGAACCATGCAAGATAGCGCGTTCTAGACGCTGCCAGGTGACGAAGGGAGACTATTTACAGGATTGATAGTGGTCGCCGATATTTACGAGCGACTCACCGCTCGCGGTAATTTGAAATGTATTGCCCGGCATAGCAGGGTGGCTGATTTGACCTTTTTCTCCTTGAATGGCCTTGGAGAGAAGAGAAGGAAGAAGACAGTTACATCATAAAATCTTGCGAAAGTGGCTTAGAGATTACCCTTATCGCTTCATAGTCCTATGATTTGCTGCAACACCCACCGTCTTATTCAAGCAGCAGCGCTGCAGGAGTCTTATTTTAGAATCGGCTCTGTGGCGCCTGGGTTGTTCCCGAATCTCGGGTGGCTGGGCAATGCACGTCGATACAACGATGCCCCGTGCTATGACGCGCTCTGTGCGCTGTGTGTGCAGGATATGGCATGACATCGGTTGTATATACGTTCAAAACTATTATCTATTGATTGTGCGCCAGTCGTCCGTATTATCCTACTGGCAATTTATCTGCAAGATGGTCGACCAAACAAACTGGAGAAGAGGGCGAAATAGAGAGAGCAGGCAAAATTGAATGATAGGGGTTAGGTATTGCAGCGCAGCGACTCTTAGCAACCAATCCAGCGCACTAGTCGCTCAAGTTTCAGCTTCAGCTGCGTTGGTTGTTATTCGATAACGGCCTATCAGTTTAAACCATGGTGCAGAAGGTAGAGAAAGGGTGCCAAAACGACCCCAAATCTACTTTTCTAAGCACGTAGGTCTCGCCCACGTCAGCTAGAATTCCCAGTCGTGCCCCTCCAAAAGCGTCTCCTGTGGCGCTCGTCACGCGCCTCAGACCTTTTTCTTGCGCTCGTAGACGGCGCGTGCGCAGCGCTTAAACTAGTTGGCGCGCACCAGGCGCGACTATTCTGTCGATCTCCCCGGGCGCATACATGAAGTCCTACGTGCTCATGTAGTCGCTTTGCGCAAGACTTACGATTTGCCCTCGCTTTGTTTGCTAAGAACGGCAGGTATATAGCTGGTAGGCTTGTGCGCGACTGGACCAGCTGCTATGCTGTATTATTTATAAACACTCGGTACGGAGTGCTCTGTTGACTCATTGTGGCGCTGCAGCGATACCACCAGGTCTGCCCCCTCTGGCAGTCGTAGTCGCTGGCAACCTGTTTTGCACACAAAATGTTGAAGCGTTGGTATAGAAGCATCTAGGACTGAAGGTGTTGCTTTGACTTCCAGATGCCTCATATTTGAACTATTTACTTTTGTCGGGTGTTTGGATAATGTCATGCTGGAGAGGTCACGGAACCAACGTTCTAGCCGCTTCTTCTGTTGCGACAATCACGATTCAAGTTCTCGCGAAGGAACCAGCCCTCATACACTGAAGTAGGGAGAAAGGAAAATAAGAGGGCTTATGTACTAAAAGGGGCGTCTCATCAAGCTGGATTTATTAGCAGTGCTGCTTTTCTGCAACCCCAATTTACGGCATATAGCACTGGAATTATTGATGGCTAATAGCTAACAGTGAGGGTTGACAGTTTATGGTACACGTTGGTATAAATAAAGACTACTTTGTACCTATTTGCCGATAGCTGACATAGGTGATGAAGTATGAGAGAAGAGGGGGGGTGATTACTTAGGTACGTAATTGGGGGAAAAGGAGAAGCGTGGGTTGGGTGGGTTGGTTGCGCTTCTTTTCTACAACACACACACACAGAGGATGACACGGGCGGAACAATTTTGATTCAAGGAGGTTAAATGAGACGCCATACCCTCTTACTAAATCAATTGATTCCCCACGAGACTATTCTATTAATCTATGTAATACCTTGGAACGCCTGGGTGAAGCCCTTCTCCAAAGGCAGCTGACGTACGTGTGTGGGTGTGCGCGATCGGGCGGCTAGTCGAGGCCTAGCTCGACGGCAGATCCGGGAGCAGGAGAAACCACTACGGCTAGTCAGCACACCCGCCAGGCCTCGAATAGGGCTCAGCTTACCCCCAATACGGTAACTCAACTAGGATTACTTAGGCATACGTAGCTGGTCGTGTGAATACCTAGATCATCGACACCACGTAAAACGTGCGAACTCATCGTCAACGATAGCCGATTTGGTCAGGGGCACATCGACCATCCGACCTCGAGAAGACCTGGACCGCACCAGAGGGCATGTACGTTTTCCTTCGCAGTGTTTTACGGGTTTTCTTTTCCTTGGGTTCTGTGCGTTTTCCTTCGCGAGCCCACTTGTGACCTACCTAGTGGGTGTCATCAACGACAGTACCGGCTGGACGTAGAGTCAACGCCGCACCGCATAGGACGGAGCCCCTCGCCCTAAATTCTTTCGTTTTTCCAGGTGTTCCTTCCCCAACGCTCGTGCCCTCCGAGGTCATCCAGGTTCTGGTACCCCGAAACTAGGTATCGGGTCCCGAAGTAGACGAGCACGTATTGAAGCATGGCTAATACTTTGTTGGTAACTGACTTCTCAAATCGCTGTGTCGTGGGTATTTACCTCTCCGCATCCTTGGCGTTGTTGGTGCACGCTATACATTGCTTCTCAACGCTCTCGATACGAATGTGGCCTTAACAGCGAGATCAAAAACGCCTTGGTTTATCATATACAGGTGATTCTCGATTGTTTAGCTCAGTTTGAAAGGATGCACATAAAGATAATGAAGTAAAGCTAATACGTTGCTAATGGCTAATGGCGCTAGCGACGTGCACACTAGGCGGAGGGTGAGTGACGTGCATACTAAGTAGAAGAGGCCATTTCGAGGTACCTAGGTAGAGAAGGGGGTGTGCACACTAGCTGGGGGAGGCTGCCCGGACTAGTGATGGATGGTTGCCGGAGAAGAGTGTCGGAGACAGAGAGGAAGAAAAGAGAAGAAGAGAGGAACCTGGTTCATGATGGTATTGGGGCGGGAGAAGGCCGACTCAAGACGCTCTTCCTTGTCAGGGTAACTCCCTGAGGGTGGGATGAGGTAAGTGTCATCTTCATTTTCGGCGGCATTGCTTCCCTTGGCTAGGCCGCCATTGTATAATCTCTTCAGTCTCAAAATCAGGGCGAGGGCAGTAGCCCCGTACGTTGAGAATACAATGTGGTTCGAGGAGGGTCGAGCCGTGACCACAACGTTGTTATGAGGGCACATAGACCGATAGTGTTTGAATTTAAACAAATAGGTGAAGCTTAACATATTGGTTGGAAAGAGACTGATTTTATCTCAGAAGGAGTCGATTTGAATGACCCAGTAGCCAATCTAGAGAAATCTGGCAACAACTTGGACGAAGACATAAGAAGTACCAGTGCCCAGCGAGGTGGAAGCTGGATTTGACTATCTAGATTGAAGACTCATTTGGGAGTAGTCATAATCCTCCCCCCCCAGGCTAATCTCGGTATTTTTATACCATCTGGGTAGTTGAAGCATCTGTATGACGTCGGGCGGTTAGCGCCCCCTCAGCTGGTGGGACAGAACCAGGAAACGGTGTTTACACTTAAATCTCACGAACTTGATTGACGAATCATGTAGACTAGAAACCGTAAATCATGAGGCTGAGGACTCCCCCAACGCATCTCCCCGCGGTATTATCCAAGACATGCATGCTGTATTAAACTCGGTCCCGAGACGCCCGGGTAACATCGTCTCATGAGGAGAACACCAATCGACAATTTATTTCGATAGGTAGCCGACATAACCAGTGTCCATCTAACGTCTGCATGTCGGTACTCATCCTGCATCACTTTTGTTTACAAGTCACAAATTGGCGGTTTCTTCTCAATGGCAGAAAACGGCCGGCTGCATGCTGTTCCGGTGAAGCAAACAGAGTAGCTTGGTGATCGTCGCCGCCGCCCGGTTGCGACTATTGAATGTCTCGACGCCGCCCTTCTGTCAGGTTGGCGTCTAGAGGCGGCTGATAGGCTTCGGACCTGACGATAACCACGCCACACCGGATTGCCGTAGTATATTGTATTCCTGATACCCGTACTCTAGCTGAATTGAAGTGAATCACTCGAACCCACAGTTTCCGAACATTTCTCCTAGTGGAACAGTATAAAGGCGCTCTGCCTCCCAGCTCGGGCGCCATGTCTTGGTTACGTTGGGCACGCATAGCACCTCCTTTAAATCTCAGGCCGAGGCAGATCAATTCCTGCTTATCGTAGCTCTTGTTCATTCCAGGCCGATCAACATGCGCTGCACTCGCTTCATACCATTCCTGCTCGGCGCTGTGGCGGCTGCCCCATACGAGCTGATCGCGAAGCGCAAACTCGACGATCACGAATGGGGCCGCAGCAAGAAGACCGGGTGCCCGGCTTACCTGACCGAGGGCCAGTTCGAGTACCCGCACTACATCACGCAGATCTCGGCGAAGCATCCCGACAAGGCGTTCGGGCCCAACTACAACGGTATCTTCACGCCGAACGACATCTCCACCATCTTCAGCTTCGACATCCCGGCCGCGCGCGCCGACGCCAACTGCACGCTAGAGTTCCTGTTCCCGCACCGCAACCAGCTGAGGACCTCGTCCTTCTCGTACCACGGCCACGGGACCTTCTTCTTCACGGGCTTCAACCCGGGCAGCTGCCCCGGCCCGCACACGACCTTCAATAACCAGCCCGCACCCGGCCCCTTCCCGCCCTTCCCGCCCATTCACATGGAGCCTGGCTATGCTTACACGATCGATGTCGGCCCCTGCTTTGTCGGTGCTGGGACCTGTGTCGCTGGAGGTAAGTGGCGAGGCGATATTGACAGTAAGAAGGACTCGAAGCTGACAGATGACAGTCACATCGACCAATGACACGCATTTCTCCTTTTTCCAGGACTATGATGAATGCCCGATTGGAATATACACCGCGTACAGCTATGGCCTGCCTTGCGAGCCGCCCTTCTGTTGAAATAGCCGTGACTCCCACAGATATGAGAGTGGCCGTGGTGGTTTCATTACAATGAGCTGGTCAATGTATTTACACCCAACCCGCCAGATACCCTAATCATATAATCATATAGTTCCAAACTATGCAGTTAGTTATCATAAACATCCCAAGCCTTTCTTCACATTTGAATCATTGGTCAGACAAGAACTCGCCAGTTTATGTGCTATCGAACACGTCATCATCATCATCCGGAGCAAGCATTGTAATTCAACAGGTCATATTGTCTGTTCCAGCCAGCATCTACTTCGTTCGTAGCTTTCTCTCAGGAACAGCAGTCCCGAGAGGCCTCTAACAAAGACAGTCATCCCCCCCCCCTCACACTGGTGGCCAAAATTACTAGGGTGAGAAAGAACTCATGGTAGCCGTATCGCGCATACCACCACACATCGGAAACATTGTCTGACTTCTTCGAATCTAGACCGCAATCTCGACGGCCCCGACCGGAAATTGTCTCACGAGCAGGAAGCTAGTACGAGTTTCAGCCATCGCGGGTGCCCGCGGCGAAATGATACCACACAGTACCGTAGATGAACTTGCAACTGAGCAAATGCGCCACAATCTGGCCGGTAGCCAGGTTGCTCGAAATTAAACCCCCTAGCATATGTTTTCCGACTACTACACACCGGGCAAACGCCACTACGACGTTGACAGCAGACTTCCCTACTATACACTATACCCAGCGTACTGATACTAGCACACAACGCACCCATATCAAGCACCGTAGGCCAGGGCCGCCCTCCCCGGGCTTCCTCGCCTCGATCCACCCGTACCCGCAGTGCGCGCCGACTGCGGTGACGGTGTTGACGAGGCGGCGCTCGAGAGGCGCAGCAGGGAGAACGGCCCAGAAGAGCACGAGAGCCAGAGCGCAGAAGAAGCGCGTCATGGGCGGGATGTGGTCCGTGAGTTGTCGCGCATCTGCACATCGACGAACCTCGCCCGTCCCCCTTAGCATGCGCCGCAGCGCAGCACACCCGGCCAGGGAGCGGCGTTGGTCGGCATCGCAGACCACCCCCCGTTGGCCCAGCGCATGGCGCGCCGGCGATCCACGCCGGGTCCCTCCAACATCCCCTTTCACCTTCTCCCCCGTCGTCCTAGCCCCGTCCCCATCGCGTCTCGAGGCGATGATAGTCCAAGCACTTGGCCTCCAGAGGTTCCACCCTCTTCTTCCCTTCCCCCTCAGCTGTCATAGCCCGCGCCCTCCGCAGGTGCCGCTCGTCGATGTCCAACGCCCGTCACCCACGAGCCCCTTCTCCCACACCGCGCCACGTGCCCGTCGCCGCAGCCCGCGTCCAGGAACAGCGCGCCCGCGGGAGCGGGAGCATGAGCGGGAGCGCGCCCATGAAACCGGGAACGGGCTAAAGCGCGCCACCGGGTCCGAGTACCTAGTATCCAACGCGCAGCGTGCCCCCGAGCAGAAGCAGACCATAGCCGAGCACGGGACTCGCGGGACGCGTAGTACACCCCGCGGACGCGGGTTCGGCCACGATCCCGGCTCCTTACCTCAAGTAGCGAGGAGGGCCGGACCGAGCAGCATTGATTATCTAGTGAGCCGCAGTGTTTGTCAAGACTCCGGTTATCCATCCGCCTCTCCAAATGTTGGCTCTTGTCCGCCCTGCTCAGTTGCGGTTGACATTCCTGCCTAGCGGCAGGGGCTCAGTACTTAATCCAGTTACCTGATTAATTCGGCTAGTTAGCTTTATTTAGTATAACTACGCTGACAGCCAGGGATTCGGGATGTGCTTGCACTGCTTGGTGATCTTTTTTATAACTTGATGCGGCGAAGTTCCGCCCACATATTCAAGGGTCACATTATCTTAGAGGCTGTATTCCCGGATCCAGCGGCTGTAGACAATTACTCGATGTAACGAAATCACGTTAGAGAAATTGGCAAGAGCAAATCATGTTAATGGGGCGTCAACCAGTTTCGCGACACAGCCCAGGTCATCATACATTCATTTCCTATCTCGCGCCGCGCTCGGCCTTGGCCTCTTTCTGCGCCTGGGCATTGATATAAATCGCCTCCTTCAGCTTGGCCATGACCTCGGGCTGCCCTCCAAAGGCCGCAGCAAGCTTGTTGTCGAGCTCCTTCTCCGGCGTGACCGTGGCCTGCGAACCCCGCTTCCCGCTCCTCGACCCGTTGATCAGCGTGCCCCACCGCTGTGTGAAGGCGTAGATGCTCTGCCGCAGAAGCTCGTCTAGCTTCTCGTTCACGTCCTGGTCGGCCTGTGCTTGCGCGCGGTGGCCGCCGGCTTTTGCGTTGGCGCCCGCGGCCGTGCCCGACACCGATGACCAGAGCCCGAGCGAGAGCGTGCCCCCGAGGATACCCCGGAACAGGCCCATCCAGTTCTGGGGGCTAAGCGTTTCCCAGATTTGGCCGAAATATTGCATCGTCGCTGGCTGTGCCCTGATATCGCCGATTTCAAGCGACATGAGACCGTTCTTCAGCATCAGTAAGTTCTGGATCATGAAGAGGTCAGGATCCGGGTCCGGGTTGACTGCCTTGTTTGTCTTTAAACGAGCCTCGACACGTTGTAAAGCCGAGATCGTTTCGGTCACTATACGAAACACGACAGGGCTAGATTTTTGCTACACGGACTAGTCAGTGTCACACGGTCGGGCGAATTACTCAACACGAGATTACTCACACTTCGCTCCTTAGGCATTGCCTGATCGTACAGGGCCAAGAGCTCAAGCGCACGTTTCACGATAGGGTAGGCATTAGACGATGCCCCGTCATTAGCAGCTGGTACAGGTTTCAGATATTCGGGTGGTATTGGCGCCTTTGATATGGATTTGGTGATTTCAGCCTCGAAAGCGCTATCGGCGAACGGCCAAAGATGTTCAGTAAGAAGTCTTGCTGTCAAATCGTGACAGTGTATCGAATACTGAGTTTCCTCTTCGTCATACTCCAGTAATAAATACTCGTTCATAATCCAGCCCAGTAAGTTGCATGTTGCCTGTAAGTCAGTACTTTGAAGTACAGGTTGTAGTGTGGTGCCAAGAGGAGCGAGGTTTGCTATATTCACAAGAGCTTTCTGCTGTGTTTTCAAGGCCGCGTAAGCCGACTTGCTGTCCGGATTAAACTGTGGCTCTAGCGAGAAGACCTTGGAGAACAAACTGGCCTCGTTGAACGAACGTTCGTAGCATTGCTTGATGAAGTTTCGACAGGCCGTTTCCACATTGGTTTCCTTGGCCTCTTTTCGGAAAACCTCCAGGTCGTGCTGCGTTATGGGGCGCAAACTTCGATCTCGCATATCTGCATAGGTTGAAAAGAGGTTGACGGCCGTGTTTGAATACATTTCAGCGTTCTCCCCAGAGATCGGGTGTCCGAACTGATCATAGCAGCTGCGCATGACGCGTTGGACATTTGCAACCAGCCCATCGGCTTCGAGCAACAGTTGCTCGCTGCGGCCATAGGCCAAAGCATGGCGGGCGGCTTCGGATTGCGTTGCTAGAATTTGTTTCGATATCTCTGAGGATGTCTGGTCGAGATAGCTGGCAAAGCCCACTTCGAGGAGGTGAAGGGCCTTCGTCAGGAGAGACTGGTAGCGTGCCAAATACGACTCGGCATCCCGATAATCAGGCTGTTGAAGGTTAGCGATAAAAACAACACACCACAGCATCTGTGTGGGGGATGGAACGGAGAACTCACATGTTTCACCATGAACTCTATGCAGGCATCCAGATTGGTGAGGATTTCTCCGAAGTTCTCGTGGTTCACGAGGCGACCCGCACCGGGGGCATTCAACCTCCGAGTGACGCCGTCTAAATATGCGTAGTAGTGCAGATCCGTACCAACCTCATCGGCGAGCTTTTGCAGCCTTCGTTCTTCGGATAGGAGATGGTCGCATTGGGCCTGGAAGGAGGAGGTCTGGGCTTCGACAGCACGGAAGTTATCGGCCAGAGACGTCAGGAGCTGGAGTGCGCCATCGGCATCGGCAACGAGTCTATCCAGGTGGCGTTCTGTCATGTCAAGCTGATCCCGGTAGAGGCTGCGCAGCCGTCAGTCCATGTGGCGTGCGGTGCGCGACGGGCCAGTGCCTCTTACATGTACTGCTGTTGGCTCGCACAGACCAGCGCGGCGTCGACCGGCGGCGGTGCGGACTTGGCCTGCAGGATATCATCGGGGTCGGCGATCAGCAAGGCATCCATTCCCCTCTCTCTCTGCCTCCGCCTCTTCTTCTTCGCGGCATCCTTGGACAGCTGGGCGCGGACAACACGGTAGAAGTCGGAGTACGATTTGGCACGAGGCAGCAGGGTCGGTTCGGGCGGTCCGACGGAAGCTTCGGGCTCTTCAAACAGGTGCTCTAGAGGCTCGCTGTCGTCGGACTGCTTGCTCCCCTGACAGGCGGGTTAGCGTTGGACTCTCGAGATAGACGGTCGCAGCACCAACATTGGCTTGCTGCAGCAGTGATTCTCGCCTTCGTCGGCCGGGCGGCTGCGATGTCGATGTGCTTTTCTTGTGGGTGTGGTCCGGCACCAAGTTGTACCAGGTGTCTTCGTACATGTTGCCGGGCGCTTGGAGGGGCAATGGGCCGAGACGGTTGCAGATACTTTTGCGATGATGGAGATGCGCATGCTGCTGCTTGGTCCCGATCACACGTGTTATCTGTTATCGCGCAGGCTCACCCCTGACGAGATACCTAAAGGGTCCGCTTCAGCAAGTCGACCCATTTTAGCGGTAACCCCACACGGAGCCTCCCTTCCCCGCCTCAGCTTCCAGTGGGCGTAGGTGAGAAATGCAGGCCTGTTGATTGGCCCAGCTCCTTGACTAGCGTAAACTGTAGTCACAAGCTTTTGTCCAGAGCACAAAGCACAGAGCTCAGAGCTCATGATCTCACTACCAAAGCTCTAAGTAGGTTACTGCTTCATTCAATGTTGCCGGCCCTATACCAGTTTGCGTGCCGACAATCCTAACGTTCTCGGTGTCCTTGGATCCTAACGCATCGAAGGGGGATGGAACTATGATCGCTAAGCACCAATTCTGCCTCTAAATCTCGTCAACTGCAGCTGCACGACCACTGCACCGAGCTTGTACAGAGAACATCCACCGACTATGACTGCATACCGATCCCTGTTACGCCAGGCGCCCTTGAGATGGAGGTCCGTCCAGCCCAGGCCCGCTGGTATCGCGCTGCAGTGCCTGCGCTATGCCAGTTTGTCAGCGGGCGGCCCTGAGAAGCGCGGCGGTGGTGTCGGCCGCTATGTTGGCGGTCTGTTGGTGGCGCTCGCGGCTGGCGGTGCCGTGTTCGCATATCCAACCATGACGACGAAAGAGCCGCCCAAGACCCCCGAGGCCAACATCGAGTATGAGAAGCCGAGGCCGTTGCCCGAGAGCAAGGAAGACAGCAGAGACTTGATTAGCAGCCAACATCTTCAGGTGAAGAGGAGTTGGGAACATACGGGCGTATATTGCTGGGGTTCCAACGCGGGCAGGGTTGCCGCCCCGGACTCGACCGACAGCGTCATAAAGACGCCCCGCCGGATCCCATATTTCGACGGCCAGCTGATTAGGGATATCAAGTTGGATAGGGATTTTGGCGCTGCTATCACAGAGCAGGGTGATCTGGTCCAGTGGGGCACCGGCTTTTCCAAGGAAAACCCTGCTCCGACGCCGACGTTGAAAGGCAAGGATTTGGTGCGCCTTGAGATCTCGAGGGACCGCATCATTGGCCTTTCTAAAAACGGCTCTGTCTACTCGCTACCAGTCGCGCAGTTAGACCAACGTGTAGGTGGCAATTCAGGCTCCTCGTCTTTCTGGTCGAGCCCCGGAAATATAAACTACCGACAAATTAAGCCCAGTGGGCTAGGTTGGGGCGAGAGCATCACCAATATTGCAAGCGGCCTGGAGCACGTTCTCCTCCTCACTTCCAAGGGCAGGGTGTTCTCTGCCGCTTCGAGCACGTCAGACTTCCCCTCCAAAGGCCAACTTGGTATACCAGGTCTGAATTGGGCCTCCCGTCCCCAGGGAGCCTATGATCAGCCCCATGAGATTCTCACCCTAAAGGACTCCAAGATCTCCCAGATAGCCGCCGGTGATTACCACTCCATGGCCTTGGAACAAGATGGCCGAGTCTTTGTCTTCGGCGATAACACCTCTGGCCAGCTCGGTTTCGAAGCTGAGAAAGAAATTCCCTTTGTCGATGGCCCTATTCCTCTGCCGTTTTCCAAGATGTATCGTGGCACGCAGGCGAAGCCGCGTGTAACTTCCATTGCAGCCGGTGGCGCCAATTCCTTCTTCACCGTCGACGCGACGCGTGTGGCAGGGCAAGACGAGGATGCAAGCAATGTCCGGGATCTAGGCCGCGTACGCTCTGATGTGTGGGCCTGTGGTTCCGGTATTTGGGGTAGTCTGGGCAATGGCAAGTGGACACATGTTTCTCTAGGCCCTTCAAAGATTAAAAGCCTGTCCGGATTGTCTGAGTTTGATGATAAGACGAACTCAGTCGTTCCAATTCGGCTCGCCTATCTGAGTGCCGGGAGCACCCATGCCGCCGCTGTGCTGAGGAATCTTACGCACGTGGACGCCACGGATAAAACCTCGGATCGGGACACAAACTGGGGTGCCGATGTTCTCTGGTGGGGAGGCAATGAGCATTACCAGCTGGGCACTGGAAGACGAAATAATGTCGCCTCACCGACTTACATCGGGCCATTGGATGGCGGAAAGGGCGACGCTGAAAAGGGACGCAAGGACGAAACGTATCGGCTCCAGATCGCACCTAGGGCCACGGTCCGGCTAGGAGAGGGAGGCAAGGGCCGAAAGGCTAGTGTTGAGCAGCGAGTCGAATGCGGACGGTTCGTCACCGCCGTGTACTCCGCATTATGAAATGATGGATAGCTTCTCTCGCTCATTGTATGTATATGTGTACCATAAAAGATGGATATGAGAAAGACATGTGGCCTGTCGCTACGAGTTTGGCAAGCATATCTGAGAAATGCGACGATGACCGGGTCATTATGAATCTAATAAGATACCCCCCTCACATATACTCAGTCGGCTTCCAAGAGCGACGAAAAAATAACAAACCATTCAAATTTACCTTTTGCAAACTTGTATGTTTTAAATCAGTGAGTGAAAATATGACAATTCAAGGCACGAGGCGTCCGCTATCCATGAATGAAGGTTTTAGACTTTGTGACAAAAAATATATTCGGAAACGTTAATGTCCGTCGACCGCCCAGAATCGCAACGTCATCCCACATCCAATCAGCCAATCCTCGAATATCTATCTACCTAGTCTACAGGCGCTCTATCGACCCGAACTCTATCGAATTCGGTCATGGCCTGGTTCTCCGCCTTAACAAGTCGTCTCTTCTTAGCGACTGGAGGGGAAGCAATGACTTTGCTCCGCTGCGCGAGTTTGAGCAGCATCTCCACGACGTCGGGCTGAGGAATCTGCTGGTGTATGTACGCCATGGCCTTCTGGTGCATCATGGCCCACAGGTCTTTCGAGCCTTGATGGTCACACTCCAGGATCGCCACCATCAGCGTCGTGATAGCGACCAGGTCCAGCACCTCTCCTCTGAGATTGGCCTTCGCACGCAGGTAACCTTTCAAGCTGATAAAGGCGTTGAGGGCCGTGCTGGGAAACGAGTTCAATGCGCCTCTGCCGATACTCCCATCAAACGCCTGGTGGTCAAGTATGGTGTGTATTAAGATTCTTGTCGAGGGAGCAGAGTTGGGCATGCTTCGTCCCACGTTCAAGAATAACGATTCGTCTTCAGATATAGCAGGGGGAGCCAAAAGAGTTCTTGGACGGTCATTGTAGGTCGATTCCTCAAGGCTTCTCGTAAACGTATGGGCGTGATCGGCTCTATACGCGGGCTCTACCTGTAACATAGGGGGCCCCGCCTGGATCAGGCCACCTGGAGGACCGACTCCGTAACTTCGTAACCCACGGTGTCGTAGGAAGCTGTGTTCGGCGCGAACTATCTCTATCTCGGTAATCGAACCACGCGCGGCATCATCTTGCGACATGAATAGAGAGGTCCATTTCGAAGGCAGAGAATATTTACAGGCGATATCCTCACCAAGACGTGATAGGTCCGTCTCCCGCGTTGTAGGCGCCGCATTCGGTCTGGTGGGATACGATGTACTCCCATATGTTGCCTGCTCCAGATCGTTCAAGATCGCTCGAGCGGCCAACGAGTGGATGAGCGTGGCTGGCTCACCAAGTCTGCCGATCGGCACATCGATGAGGTTTTGGGTCCCGCCAGAGTTCAAAATGATTTTGATGTGCTCGTCTTCTGGTATGTTCCCTTGCTTCAAAAGCAAGAAAATTCGGTTTTCTTGGAACAGGTTGAGGCACCCTAGGTTGTCCGGCGATGACATGGCTTCGAGACCGCCTAAGTCGAGTCTGACCTCGACATGACTCGTCAATGCAGCCTTCAGGATCCCGACAAGCCGCTCCTCCCAGCCCTCTTGGTCGGCTCGGGGGATGACCTCTGAGTAACCGCCCCCATATTTCGCGATTCCCTCGACGAGCTCGTGAGAGACATGGTCGCCGAGTCCCACAGAAAAGAAGCGCACCGCGCCTTTGGAAGACTCGGTAGTTCTGCGCACCAGGCTGAATATATCGTCAGGGCGCCAGACTTCACCATCTGTGAGAACGACAATATCGCAAGGCAACAAGGAGTCGCGGGCTGCAATTGATGCCTCAAGAGCAGGAAGGAGTTCTGTTCCTCCCATATTCGCATGAAAATCCTTGTCCACGAATTCCAAGGCTAGTTGGAGTGATTCCTGCCCATATTCCTGGGACCGGGCCCAGAGGGGTTGGTAGTGGGATCCAAAGCACCAGATGTTAAAGAGTCGACCCACGGGTATGCCTTTGAGAAAGAAGTGCATGGCAGACCTCAGATTCTCCATCTTACCCTCCATCGATCCAGATCTGTCGACAACAAATATGATTTCCCCATCTCTCGGGGTGTTGTTCCGAGAAAGAAGCGTACGTGGGGGGGTCGTAATCATCATGGCGGCATGGTTCTCAAGAGTAGGGTGCATCTCCAACCAAGCCTTGAAGCCATCATCTCCACTGTTGCTCCCAGTATCAATAGAGAGAATGAAGTCAGTCTCTAGCCATCTGCTGGTGTCTTTCAAAGCGACAATGGCCGTCTCTTGCTCGGTATCCGCAGATCCATGTACTATATGATCCCATTTCAGTGCTTGCCTGACTCGGGGTCCTCTCTCTACGAGAATTTCGTGGCTTGTACTTTTGATCGACTGGATACGCTCGGATTCGATGATCTCTATATGGAGCGACATATCATCGGGTTTCGATTCAATATCGAGCCCCTGAAGGCCAGCAGGACGCTGCCCATATCTATTTGCTATGTAGGTAGGGATAACTAGGGATGTGGTGTTCGTATCATCGCCGAATCTGCGCTTTAGTATGGCGGAATATGTGATTTCAGTCTTGACGCGTGCTGAAAGTATATGTGTTAGAAAATATGGATCATCATCCAACATGGGAGTGGTTCGAGGAGCTTGCGAAAAAGAAATGTATGCATATCTTAGGAGTCAAGCTTGACCAAAATAAAGAATAGAAAACACAGATTTGAGAGTGCGTACTATTTGGCGGAATATTTCCCAGCGAGGAAGTGAAGATCTCGCCAGTGTGCTGATTCAGTAGCGCCGCAGTTGTATTTGAATCAACTGCTCTCTGAAACGCTTCTTGAGCTTCCTCTTTCGGGCGCGCTGTAGCCTTCATTATTTTGTCGTTGCCGATCCGACAAGTAAACGCTGTAACTGTGCACGCATTCGGAAGCGGGAAGGTATAGGAGCCTTGACGAATAGGAACATCGGCGTCGTTCCAGTACACATGTCTGGCAGTTACCTCTGCAACATCTCCGGTAATCCGGGCCTCAATTGAAACTGAAGCGGCAGGCAGGACATTTCGATTCTGTACTTGTACAGTCATGCTCGGAAGCGGTGTTTGTACAAAATGCGCCCGCGCGGCATTGTAGGATTTATCGGCGCCTTGGGCCCTACATTCGGCCAGCCCTGATTGCCCAATAACGCCTGGTAGAACCGGGTGCAGAGCGAGGGAAATAGGGAACTCGTTGGGTACGGGCTCGCGAGGATCCCAAGTTATTCCCGCTAAAAAGCCATTTGGGAGAGTCGATGTGTTTTCACGAAATCCACTTGACCGCATACTTGGTAGGTAGTCGAAGGCGCCGGGAAAGAAATGCAAGAAATGGTGAGGATTTTATGGGAATATGTTACGCCTGGATCTCACCTATCGCCTGATTAAGGCGGCTGCGGCTGAGCACCAAAGGCGCCAATGGGCATCAAGTCGTGGCGATGATGTAGCATCTGACATTATGGCTCTGGGGCTATGCAGACATCTACTTTGCAGATACGCTCAGTACGCAGTTTAGATTAAATAGCGATCACAGCAAAAATTCAGGATTCCAGCACTCCCTCTTAGTAGTTCCCCTATTACAGTTAGCACTTATGGTCACCCGACTCTAGAACCGTCACCAAATGACCTTGCAATTTTCCATCGGGGACGGGATCCTCCTTGCACAGATAGCCTGGAAATTAGCCCGAACGTTTACTAAAGGCAGGCAGTCAGCGCCCGCGCAGTTCCAAGAGATTGAGAATGAGCTGTATTCACTGAGTGCAGCGCTCACCGCGGCTGAAACCGAGAAGACTGCAAGACTGGCAAGTGACCAGTCAGGTTCCCAGAACAGTCAACACGAGGTAACTCAAGACATATTTGGGAACATAACAAAAAATTGCAGGCACACCTTGGTCCATCTAGAAGAGATTGTCCAGAAGTACATGATCATCTCCGAAGAGACCGAGCCTCAGAAGCCGACATTCGCGAGATGGCGCCATTCGATCGTGAAGAACTGGAGGAAAATTGAGTGGACGACTGGAAAGGGGGACCTGGATGCTCTCCGGAACCAGATCATGGTGCATACCAACAGCTTGAACTTACTTGTCAGTATTGGCACCAGGTGAGCATCATTCCTAACAGAGAAGGTACCCTTCTGATCATGTCAGCTCACGAACAGCTTCGATCGAACGGTCGCTCGAAAAGAAACTGGCGCTTCTTGAAGAATTACACCAGTGGTATGTCGATAATCTGAAGGACGCCGGTCCAAAACGTAGCACAAGGTCGGGTACTTCCGATCTTGCACCTGGGGAAGCACCCCAGACACATTCACCGGACATCATCTCAACCTTTGAGTTAGCCAGCAAACAAGAAGGCTGTGATAAGATAATCTGCTCACGCGCGTCTATCGGGGCGGAGTGGCTCGATGCTTTCCTGGGTGGTGCTTCGGCCCCCATTTCAGCCCGCATGTTCACCTGCCACTGCATTGATCGTCACAACGGGGTGATGTCACATCAGATCGAGGTAGAAAGATATGGATGTAAGTATGAAGTTCAAGATCACCAGAAAGCGAACTGATATTTTGTAGTGTCTCATCTTATCTTTCCAATTCGTATCGCAGGTGACGAGGTGTCATGGGTGCTATATAAGACAGCGGACAGGGCAACCAACCAACTAGTCGACTTATACATACGGGGGATACATCCTAGCTGTACGCTCCAGCCACGTCGAATATCTTCACGGAAGCTAATTGAGAATGCCGTAGACTTACACCACTTAGAAGATACCTTCTTCCATTCTCTATCGATGAGACGGGAAGCGGCTATTCTCGCACACGGCGCGGGCAACAGCCTTTGTTATATCTCACCAGAAAGTAAAGAGGAGCATATTCTGGCTGCTATGAGGTCACCCCTCCAAATTCCACATGATATCCAGAACTACACGGCTGACTATATCACAGTGACTTATCTATTTCTCAAAAGTCGGTGGAGTCGATTACCTTCAAGGACGGTCGGACACAGCTTGTCCGGGAATGGGTCGACGATATCCAGCTCCTCCAATATGGAGTGCGCAGCCCACGATCGCCCGTCGATGGCGCTTTAGGCAGTCCTCTACGCTGGCTTGAATATGCCGAGATTTTAATCTCGTTTGACGCCAAAGAAGCTCGGGAGCGGGGTGACGTTGTCAGCATGGTCCTCAAATGTGGGTGTCCCAGTCATCGTTAGCGAGAAGAGCGCACTCCTGAAATCAAATAGTGAGGCGTAACACGGCCACGAACCTGACGACGAAGGCGTCCTTAGACATTACGTCAATTGAGGCAGTTGGCACTGATGCCGATGAAAAGACAACCGCGCACACAAGGCTAGACGTCACCATCCAGTTCATCACTAAATCCGGTAGGTTATATGTCAAAATACCATCTAAAGTTGTGGATTGACTCATCCCCAATAGCGGCCAAGGAGTTCTACGATAACATCGAGCACATGCGGACGGAGCTGTTTGTGAGAAGTCTTCAATATCCTCGATCAAATGAAAGGATCGTGCTGAACCTGTGGGTACGCCCCCGGGAAATCCTATGTATCTCATTTCTAAGAACATAGCAGGCAAACTGCGAGGGTGGAGTGTGAGACCCTATACATCGACGATGCCGAAATCACCATCGTACGCGACACGGACGGCAAGTATCGCCTCATCATCGCCAGTCGGAACAGATGCACCATCATAAGCCAGGTTCTCGCAGAGGACTTCTTCACGTCCCCCCGCGGCCGACCCGACTACACCGGGCCGACCTACCTAGTCCAGATCGGCGACGCGGGGGAGAGGAAGATATATCACTACAAGAACGGGCTTAGATATCTCAGTCTGAGCACCGCGCAAGGTTAGATAAGAAAAAAAAGCACCCTCTCCCGATGAGCACGGAACGGTCCAATAGCTGATCGTCGTTTTTTTTTTTTTAAGCGGACCGCATGCTGGAGCTCGCCCGAAGCTCCGTCTCCTTCAGCATACGGGACGGCGAGCGGCCATAAGCCATCGTCCCGCGAAGACACCCGGGGCGGCCCAGACACGCTTGCACTTGCCTGGATCTCGCAGCTCGCCCGTAAACGTGCGCGACGATGCAGTGGGAGCCGTAGTGTTGTTGTGGTTTAGCTCCCAGATGCGGTAGGTCCTCCCGCATGACAACAAATCAGTACCAGGCTCTCCCCCCCCGCCCGCCTGCCCCCCCGGCGAATGCGACTCCGCGTTGGCGATGCGTTGCGCTAGCCTACCGTACATCGTCGAGCCAGAGACGCGGGATCCGGGCTCGGACCGGTTTGGAGCGAACGGGTATATTGGAGCATGTTACTATTCTTCTCTCCTCGTGTCGTCGCTTAGCATCGCCTTGCAATATCGAAGAGTTTTCTCCATGTCCGCGGGACTATTTATAGCACAACTCTAGCGTTGCGGTGCTGTCTACGTCTACATAGTGGTTTGCATCGAATAAGAGCAGGCGACGCGGGAGACGACGGATTACTATAGCCAATTATGCATGTATGTGCGCTATATATGCCTATATATATGTGCGCATATATTGGTGTTCGATCTGTATTGTGACCTGTTCGGATGTGCTAACCGCGGCGGCTAATATGGGAGCATGCATCTCGACGTAAGTTGGGTTCCTGCATGCAAACTCGGGAATAGACGTAAGGAATGCTATGGCAAGGGGGAAAATGAAAACAACTAGATCTAGATTTTACGTGGCGAGCACTCGTAAGATTCGATGAGAGTCTGAGGGTGATGTTGAAATCATCGTTTGTGAATGGTCTGATACGATGGCTCACCCCGTCAACCTCGTTGCGGACATGGCACCAACCTCTACAATCCCGCAGGACTGGTACAGCCCCGAGCTATCTGTTTGGAGGCGTTCTACGCTGCAGAACAAGCAATCTGGCCAGATACATGGGACGACAACACAGGAGGTCTGAGGCTGGCATCGTGATGGTAGCGCGGAGCGACGGGTCCGCCTCTGATCGAGAAGCTCCCGAGCCAAGCTTTCCCTCGAATACGCCATTCTTCCCCGAGGGTCTCACGTCGGCATGAGCGAGGTGGCTAACACGAAACCGTCTTGGTGGCGGCAAGTGGCTCGCCTAGACTTTGCCGGTCTCCGCGCCATCGCCCTGTCAGGTACGGAGAGGTATCGCTGCAACAGAGCTGACTTGTTTTCCGCGGCAGGCAGCTCGTCTACTTTATTTCTCGTAAGAACAATGCCTCGGAGGGTGTGGCACGATGGTGGATTTGGAGACTAGTTTGTCAGATCGGGCTTCGAATAGGCCACTGGGCGAGCATGCTCCAGAGGCATCCCAGCCGGTGTACCTGTTCGGCTAATGATTGAAAGTTCCTGGGCGTCTGAGTGAGGATTACCACCAAATCGGAAAATTCTCGCTTGGTGCGTTAACATGCTAGCGAGACATGCAGCACTTGGCATGCGACTCCACAGGCGGTTGAGGGGGGACAGTACGGGTTTTGATTGATTACAGGAATTTGTGATGATGCTGCAGCGAGACAATGGGTGTTCAATATCCTTTTACACAGCCTAGTCCAGCAGGGCTACGTGCATGCTCGCCCTGCCCGCCGAGAGCCGTGCTCCCGACCGGAAAGGAGAGGCCTTGTGCTTTCAGAACTCTCACGGAGAAATGCTCCTGAGTCATAAATCTGGTTTGAGTTCGGAGAGGTGCTACGACGACGTACGTAGCACAAGCGATGTATGCACACGGTCGCTTTGGGCTAGTCGATCTGTCGATCGGGACCGCCAGACTGGACGTACCGATAGAGATCCCAACAGTCATGTAGTAAGTTTCGATCGGGGTAGCCCAGGCAGAAGGATTGTGGCACTTTGCTCAACTTACTACGCCACCTCTTTTTGACGCTGGTTGAGCTGAATGTTGGCACAAAGGTTAAAGATCAGTAAAGCCTAACTTAGCCTTTATTTCAGTTGTCTGCACATAACTATTGTTTCCAGAAAACGGTATGCATTGCGGCTGGATTGGGGGCGTAATCGTGATTTGGTTACAGCGCATGCGCCCAATTATTGAGTATACATGTAACACGTTGTTGGATGACGCTCTCATGCAGTATCGGAGAACCTTATTCCTTTCATCAGCTGTATGAGGAGATGAAGAAGCTCAGCGCATTATCACTCCATAGCAAAGCCCGGTATACAGCTGGGGAAACACGTAACCTAGAAGGATACGTTATGCATTCTGGGCGCTGTTGTAGTTACGTGGTGCAGGTTCTTGATTGCGTTAGCTACTGAGTATACCCAGCGATCCCCCCGTAAACGTAAAAAGCTAACGGCCTCCGCTCAAGCGGGGGTTTAATCCCTCGAGGACGACAGCTTTTCTCACGATCGGCTTTTGACCCGGATACAGTGTAGATTTACGTGAGTACAACGAGTGGGGAGTTCCGCACATAACAGTACTTGTAGACTCTATGTCTTGCTTGGTTGAGTTTCGACATGGTATCCGGAGAACCCCCATGCTGAATGATGGGTCCCCGTCACTGATTGACTGACGAACTATCTAATGGGAAAACAACAGCGTCTACCGTTGTTTACGGCGCGTATTGGCTTTATGATCATGCGCGCGCGCACGCACACCACAGCTGGTTGAATGTAGCCCCTGGTCAGAACTCATGAAGTGGTAAGCCGAGCGCTTGACGGATGGCAACTTGTGCATTTCTTTTCTAGTGGTCCTCCTTCCCTTTTCAGTTGAAGATTGGCTGTGAGTGAGAAGCCAAGTCGAAAAAAAATGGGAATAAACACCCGGCCCCCGTTGGCCAGATAAGGAGCAAGAAAGTCACACCGCGCGCCGACGGGACAAAAGATTGAGGGGACGCCAAGGCTATTCATGTTGACGACTGCTTCGTGCTCGGCAGGAACATGGCCGATTGCGATGAAGTTGGACTAAAGCATTGCCGTCGACGGCGCGGCGTCGTCGGAACTTTGTCGACTTCGGCCGGAATCGTGTCCCGTGGGCCAAATCCTCGCTTGTGGGCTGGGACCCCTGACGGGTAGAGGGAAGGGTCTGCTCCCTCGGTGCGACGTCGTCATGGGACCGCTCTCTAATAGCACGAGTACATGTGTACGTATGGGCTTCCGTGCCCACTGACTTTTCGCATTGCGACACGAACATGGTCCCGTGGTTTCCCCGCAGTGCAGGCCGAAAGCCGTAACTTGCTAAGAGGTACGCACAAGCAGCCCGTTGTTCCTGAGACGATGGGGCGAAGAAATCGAGGTCAACGTCTGAACTCGGTATCATTTTAGCATAACGCATGCAATGCGAGCGCTAGGCTGCATGGAGAGGCATGTGCCCGTCAAACCTTCTGGCGCATGGCGCATGGCACATATAATGCTCAAATTCAGCTCACGGGCACCTGTAGGAATAGGTACTTGGTCTCAGGCGCATCTGCCTTACTCGAAGAGGTCAAAGTTTAGTACCAAGGCTGCTCGGTGTTTTCATTTGAGTTCATGCAGCGACGCAGCCTTGACTGAGGACATGAAAACACCCCACGAGGACACCACATGATAGGCGTTCTCATCACTTGCCAACGTTTGATCTTACGATTCCAGCAAACCTACCTAACCGAGGTACGTACTTAAGTAAGTAGATGACGGCGTTTTCAAGGATAGCGGGTGAACAATCTCTTTGTAGCATTTCCACTTCTTATTGCCAGGCTTTTACTTGGGGGCACTTAGAATACGACCTGCTCGTACTGTAGTACATAGCATAGTCGTACCGCTGAGATCAGAGCTCGTTTGTTGACTACCGCATGGCCCACAGCGGTGTTCCTTCGGTTGATCGCCGCCCACAACTCGGTTTAAAAGAGGCAATTCTTCCCAATCGGCACTAGATCAACTCCCTAAGCCAGCATAGGCGGTTAGCCCAGGAGTGTTAGCTACACATGACTAGCTTAATCTATCCCGGCTATCGTAACCCGTATGATTTGTGTAGTAGGTAGTACGGAGTAACGATGTAGGAGCCTGTTGTACCGTCCTTGGGATCTCAGCTGGGCCCATCCCGTGTGCATAGTGCTGTATTGTCGGGGTTTATCCTGTTTACCAACATACACTATCGATGCAGCTCAGGTGCGGAAATAGGAGCATATGGCATATGTCGTATTGAACCCAACTATAGTACCTATAGTACGTGTCCAAAATAGTTATCAGATTGCCGACCGTGCTTGCGTGACTTACTTGGGTTGTCCGTCCACGTATGGCCCAGTACCTACGTACATGCGTAGTAGGTATGCTCATGTACAGTACGCCTGGTACCGTGTACGTATACTCGAAGCCCCCTTGACCCATCAGCCCACACACCCATCATCCACCAGAGAGCGGAGTGTAGGTAGACCTACAATTGGATAGGTAGGGAGACGAGAGACAAGAAACCCGGCAGGGTGTTATACCGTGTCTGTCTATCATTCACACGCCCCCTTCCCTGTCTAGTAGTAGTACTACCCGGCCCTCTAACTACCCCGTCCACTCGTTCTCTTTCATATATCTCGTGAGAGCATCGAGCGTATTTGTGTGTCTATCACAACGAGATTCGTCGGCACGTTGAGCGTACGCACTCTGCCTGCTGCCATACCCACACCCATACCCATACCCCTCTGCTCTGGTCGTCATCGCATGTTGTTTGATCTGACATTCTGACGAGCCGATCTCCAAGTTCTCCCCGTTAACGGGGTCGGTCCATCTATCCGCCAACGACGCGACACTCGCGGGCGCGGCACATAGTCTAGCAACCACGCCGCTTCCAGGGACAGGAACAGAGTCGCAGCAGCGTTCGACGCTGAAGGTCCCTATATGCCAGCGCCTGCCTATCAGTCGCCCCAACTCAGCCGTCCATCCTTCCTTTTGATGTACACCGCCCCGGGGCGTTAATGACTGAACGAGAACAATTCCTTGCTACTCGAGCCTCGATTCATCCGTCGCCGACCTTATCATTAGAGGCGCTAGCTAGCGTTACCAATATCGGACACATAACGTCAAGAATTCGAACCGCTGCCGCCAATAACAAGAAGGGATTGTGGACGAGGCATATACTACGTCGACTGCACATGCGTGGGCACGTCACGACACCTGGCAGACAGATTTTAGTTCCGGCCAAATATTCCGTTGTACACCGTACCCGTCATCGTTGTGCGACTCCCCGCCTGTCCGTGCTTCCGCTCACCGGGAAAGGAGAACACAGTACCCCGCGCCTTGGAACCTGCAAACTTGACCGTCGGCTTAATCAATTCATTGTATAATCTCCGGCCCGCGGCCTTCTGCCCACCATGCCCGAAGGTGACATGGGGGGTGCTGCGCAGGGTGCTGGCAATAACTCGAGCGACTTCGTAAGTAGTCTAGCTTGGTGCTCTTCCGTCTGAGACCGCTTCTTCGCGGTTGGATGCATGTGCAATTAGCTGACGTGATGCGTACCGGGAACTAGGTCCGCAAATTATATAAGTAAATACCACCCTCAAGATACACCACGTGTATCTCGTTTCCGCTTGGCTTCGTTATGCTAACCACCTGCATCATTGTCCAGAATGCTTGAAGACCCAGCTTACAGCGAGGTGGTGAGATGGGGCGACCAGAACGATAGCTTTGTTGTTTTAGAGGTAGGTCTCCCTATGACGATGGCTCGTGCTCCCCTCTATCCCGCGACCCAACGCTTATATATATCGCCGCAGAATGAAAAATTTACCAAAACAATCTTGCCGAAACATTTCAAACACAGCAATTTCGCGAGCTTTGTTCGGCAGCTGAACAAATACGATTTCCATAAAGTACGGCACAACGAAGAAAATGGGCAGTCTCCATATGGGGCCTCGGTAGGGACAGACTGATCGCTTCACGGGAATCCTGGTGGTCGCTAACCTTTTCCGATAGGCATGGGAATTCAAGCATCCCGAGTTTCGTGCTGATAGGAAGGATAACTTGGATAATATTCGACGGAAAGCTCCTGCGCCGAGAAAAGCGCAGAATGCCGAAGAGCAGTTCTCCGTACAAAACCAACAAGTTGTTGTTCTCTCTGAAACATTAGCAGCAACGCAACAGCAAGTTCAACAACTGCAGGAGTCGTACTACGAAATCATGCATGCGAACAAGATTTTTGTGGACGAGATTTTGCACCTGCAGAAAGTAGTCAAGGTACAGCATCAAGTCCATAACGAGCTCATTGGCCATCTGAGTAAGCTTGAAGAACGGAGGGAAACCCGCCCGTCAAACCATTCCCCGCCGGCGTTCAACCCGGCTCAGAATCTATTGTCAGACGGTTCGGAATCGCCTCCGGAATTGCGTCGCGCTCGTGATATTCTCAACAGTTTATCAATAGAACACGTCGCAGACAGAGACCTGAATAGGATGTCTGTTGCATATCACCAAGCAGGTGCCTCACCCGAATCTGTTGGATCTTCCTCGATGATGGGACCTCCGGGTGCCGCTGGCGTGCCATCTTTTCTCCACGATCCGCTCAACGACACCCGGCATCTCGTATATCCCGTGGGTCAGAATATTGGCATCGACCCGTTTGCGCCCGAGCACATGAACAACATTCCATACAATCGGCCTGGAGGGGACAACGCTTTGCCGCCGGCTTCCGACTTTAGTTCTACGCCCACTATGGCTGCAAATACGCCACCAGGTTTGGTCGGCCCTTCGATGTGGGGTTCAAAGAAGCCGGTTGTCCTTCTAGTTGAAGATGATCGGACTTGCGCTAAGATCGGCTCCAAGTTCCTGGCGCAACACGAGTGCGGTGTGGAGGTCGCGGTACGTTGAGTTGAAGCCCCTCGTCAACCCGAAGCAAAACAGCTGACGTCTCATAGCGCGACGGTCTCGAAGCTGTTAACAAGGCCAGCAGCAGACAGCAGCCGTATGATTTAATCTTTATGGATATCGTAATGCCATCACTTGACGGCGTTTCTGCAACCGCCATGATCCGAGAAATGCAGCCAAATATACCCATAATCGCGATGACGTCTAACATCAATCAGCAAGATCTTGAGATGTATTTCCACTGGGGTAAGTTGGGCCACTATCTTGGATTTGTCCTTGTTTGATGACGCTAAACTCTTGATTAGGAATGCGGGATGTGTTAGCCAAACCTTTTACAAAAGATGGTATGATTGGCAAGTTAAGAAAGCATCTTCCCAGTATGCTGCGGAATCCACCTGCTGAGGCTATGATGGATCCGATGTATCCAAATGGGGGGGCTGCCCAACCCCCAACACCAGGTCCATACTCCAACCAAGGCATGGGAATGCCGCTTTCTGCGACGTCCTCTGGTCCCGTCACAAAGTTTGACACCACCCCGATACAGTCGCCTGCTACAAGTAGCTCATGGCATTCACCAAGCCAGCTACCTCACCCCTCACCTACTATAGCTCAAGACCACGGCGGCTACCTGGCTGCCGGAAGCGGCTCTCAGATGGTGCTCACACCGGGTGGCACCCAGAAGATGCAGTTTGCAGGTGGCATGATGCCCCAAATGGCAGCCGCTCAGCGAATACCGCTGGACGGGCCTCCAGAGAAGAGACAACGCTTATATGGACCCCCAGGAAATTATAATCAGTAGTGATTAGATCAATGTGTTCTGATCTCGGCTTTTATATGTTATATTGGCGAATCCTTATCCGTGGTGTGCCGCTCAATCTCGCTCGGTGCTCGGCGTGTCGATTTCTTGATACAAGCGAGCGGTTCGTCGGGGGCGATTGTTTAGAAAAGAAACCCGACTCGACAGGCTTGGCTCTAAAGAGCAAAGCGTGTGGATATGCTTCAACGGTCGCTATGTCGCTCGCTTGTCCAGGGAATGCTGGCCTAGACTTCATCATGACTTAATACCATTTGCTTATTCTTCTCTTTTTGGACAAGAAATACTTGGCGGGTTTGTCGTATATTGGGTATAGGCCATGCCGTCCTGCGTCTATTTCAGTAGGGCCTCCATCAGTCAATGATGACGACGTCTTTATGATAAGATGAAAGCAGTGAATGCGCACATGATAGGGGCAGTGTTAGCTGCATATCTGGCTTTGGTGCAAGGAGGGAACGTGGGTACAGAGATGAACAGGCAGTAGGGGGAAACCACCCTGTTCATGACTTGCCCCCTGTCTAGGTCTTCATGGCGTTTACCATCTTGGAGCTCATGGTTCTTTGGGTCATATTTATCGTACAGCAGAGAATACGGATATTCAATGCTCGGTTCGGAGACGTTTTCGCTCGTCATTAGTCGTCGAGGTTGCTAAGTTTGGTCCTAGCGTACCCGTAATGTTGTATAGCAAGGCTAAATTCCATCTCCCTTGTTCTGCGAATAACCTGTTCTGAGGTAGCTCGTCGTCTTCCATTGGCTGGCTTTATCTGACACTTGTGTAGTTGCCAGTCATCTCAGTATTCTGAAGAGGCGGGATACGGTTCGTGGGCGAAGGAAAGGCAGTCGAGTAGATGAAGAAGCTTAAACGGCGTCGTCGGAGTAGCTGATGCGCCCTCTGTTCCATGCACGCTTCCATTATGTCGCTTTTTGTCCGGTGTTCCCATACCCCCGTAACGAGTCATATAGCCAGCTAGGTATATCGATCACTGATCCCAACTGTTGAAGTGAGTGAGGTCGTGGCCTTGGCCCCCTCTTGGCAATCGTTCATGTCTTCCGGGAATTCAACTCTGCTTCGTATCTCTATCGTGCGACTCCCTCTGCTATCTCTTGTCTCCCCGGGTACCGCTTCCATGGTCGGCATCACACGTCTCAACTCGTTATTGATGTTCCGCCATGTTCTGCCACGGGTCAGTCGTAGGTGGCTCGGACCACATCATCAGTGGACCGTGAAACTTGGTGACGATGCAAGACTATAGGTCAAGCTGAATAGTAACTCTTGCAGCAAACCAGAGTAAAAGAAGGGAGAGGACTGGAGGTAGTAGGAAGAGATAAACGAAACTAGTGAGGCCGGCCAAGTGAGGAGGGGAAGGGGGAGCTTATGTACACGTATATATATAGACACATACGTGTTAGGGGGCTGATCCTTCTATGGTATTGCATGTGATGGGAGGAATCAGACTTATACTTGCGTGTCCGTTACCTCTAGGTTTCCCCTAGTATCCCCACTGTCGCACGCGGGATAATTAGCATGGACGGGGTTAGTTAGAACTGGTAGTTATTGTTCGAGTTTGAAAGAAGAAGAAGACGAAATAGAGGGAAATGATCAGCTAGAAAGACTGTCCGGCTATGACATGTTATTTGTAGCGGGTGAGTGGAGAAGAAGGATATTGTGACGTGGGTTTGGGAGGGTACAATGTATGGGTATATAAGCGAGGTAAGGCGGTCGGCAGAGGCGCGGATGATGGGGTATAAGGAACCAGGTTGGTTGGCGTACGTGTACGCATACATAGTATGTGCGCATCCAGTCGATAAACGAGGAAGGGATACGGACGTATCATGTGAGTCCTGGACCTGCCCATGTCTTCTGCTCCCCTGGCATTTGCGTTGCTTTTCACCGAGCCGATTACGAGCGGCCCATCGAGTTCCTTCGTTATGCTCACCATGGAGCTCGGCTCCGAGGCTTGGTACGTAGCCAGGTAGGAAGTTTCCGCGAGTCGGCGGCATTAAATACGGCCTTGTCTAATCCTCTGTTCTAGTCTGGCCTGGCCTGGGCGACGCTCGTCCACTTTAATTTAATATTTATACGACTCTATATCCGTAACGTCTGGGCCACTTGTGATACCAATGTCGATTGTTCCAGAGCGGTTCCTGTACGATTAGATTTGTCACGTGTACCATATTCGGCATGCTTCTGAGCACTACCTACGGGAAAGGTAGCATGATAGCAATGCCGTTGCGTTGCAGCGGCAGTGCGATACCGCATCTCAAGTCCCGATATTAACCACCTAATGTAAATGATATTGCCCGTGCGCTTTCTTCAAAGGAAAAGAACAAACTCAATAGGGCACAACAGGGGGGAACCAACTAATAACGGTTGAAATGTTCTAGGCTTGCGATCGGCCAGGATCACCGTCCTCTGGAACACTGGCATCAGACGAAACGGCCCGGGGTCCCATGTTTGTGTCGTCTGATGGTAGTAGTTGTTGGCACGAACCCTCTTATCCCAATAAACGCCTGTGCGAGAAGAAGGGGCTGCTGGTCACCATACCCACTTCCCCAGAGATTGACTACGGTAGTATATGTAGAGTTCGATTAAGCATGCAGATGAGGATCTGTTAAACGAAGATCGAGCCTCATTGGGTACGATGCAACCACTTCGGCCGTCAGGGTAGTAGTGCTAGTCCACTCGAAGGCGATTGAGCTTCACCTGCCTCATACCTAGGTAACCACTGAGGCAGGCCGCCAGGCTGTCACACAGGGCAGGTGTAACACGCGACTATGATGTGGACATGTTCTGTTCAAGCTCCGTCAGGAATACGCGGGATCTGACGCCGCTGGCCTGTTATTTTCGTCTACACTTCTACCATGAGAACTAGGATGGGGCAGTTCCCGTGAACACGGCGCTTGACATGTTTGCAGGCAAGCTCTGCGATGTGTTCAATACGCCACAAAAGCAGTGTTACGGTCTCGCGCAAGCTGCCTAATTTGTCCGTGGCATTCTTACAGCTGAGCGTCGTTCGCCGGTGGTCTGGACACCAGTCTAGGCCACAGAGAGCAGTATGGTGCGTCCAGTCATGGTAGTCCAGCCAGGCTCCACCGTTGGTCAGGGAGACCCATGGCGACGCCTGGGTCTAGACCCTTTCGATGGTTTTAGGATGCCTGCAGCCATCACAGTCGCATTGGATGGAGCATGTGCTTGCCGCTTCCCCTCTCTGTGCTCTGTGCGGAATCCCATACGGGGCAAATGACGTCTCTGTGGCACGAGCGAGTGCGCATCAGAGCAATTGTACGCGTGTAGGCGAGGCTTGGCTTCAAGACCCCAGGGCCGGGCGGACGACGATAGCGGACGACGATAGCGGACGACCTAGAAGATGGGTATTCTGAACGTACGTGGTCGCTTCGTTTTAGCGAGCCGCATGGACACTATCCACCAGGCATGTACCTAGGTCTAAGGTGACGAGAAAGTTGGAACCTTGACGGACACGTGGTCTTCATGTACTCCAGCGGAGTACCGATGTACGCCACGCCGCGCCTCGGAGAATGTACCGGTTTGGAGCCACGAGACATGCCCGAAGGCCAGAACCGCTTGGGCTGCCAACACCTACTTTCCCATCAGGCGTACCGAGTGGGTTGCTCTAACGAGCCCGAATGATGAAAGCTCTGTTATGTATAATGCCGAGGCGCTGTGACTTACACCAGAAAGGGGGGCGTTACGGGGATACGGATGGAGAGGGAGAGAGGTGTCCCAATCAGTAACGAAGGATACGGAATAGGCTGGTCAGATGTTGGTTGAGATACCTCAATGGATAAAGCTACAGGAGAGCTGTCCAGTCGCCTGGCCTAATAGCGGCCGGGCTACTGAAGCAGAAGCGAAGCTGCCCTTCTTCAGAGGCGAAAGAACCTCGGCTTACCTACCTAGTTAAGTAAGTAGGTAGCTGGTGTCTTACATTTAGGCTCGTCTGTCAGTCGGCGAGACTCCATCTACCAGGAGTGCTCGGGAAACGAGAGCAGGTACGGGTGAGGAGGCATTCGACAGCGTTGGACAATGCCCCAAATCCGCGGGCGTTGCCGACGATACGCAAAGTTCCGATTTGCATCGGCTAAGTTATGAAAGACGGTCGAGATGTTGGAAGTTGGCAATGTTGGCTCGTTGCTTCAGTGGCCGGGGCAATACGGAGTAGGTACATGGCATGGGCACCTGTACCTGAGGCTCTGTGGCAGGGGAAAGATGGCTGGGCCGAATGGTGCAGGTGGTAGGTATGTAGGCCTGCTGCTTAGCCACGCTCTTCAGCCACGGCCATGCCATTACTTACCTAACCTTAGGTACCTCCTAAGAAAGAGGTAGGTACCTGAATGCCAAGCTGTGCCCGTCGCAACCGCTGCCCCTCCATCCTTCAACCGAGTCATCGCTTCGCATTCCGGCACGCGAAAAAAGTTCCCCCACTCCAAGCCAGAGCACGTCACAGACAACTGCCGTTCCGACCCAAAGCACCAAGCCCGCGTCCCCTCCCTCCATCGAGCGGCGTCATGTCGCAAAGCAAAGGCCGTGGTGCCGCTGCCAAGGGCAAAAAGGCTGGCAAGCCGGGCGAGGAGAAGAGAGAAGATGCTCTCCAGGCTGTGGCACGTATCCCCGTCGTCGTCGTCGTCGTTGTCGTTGTCGTTGTCGTTGTCGTTGTCGTCGTCACTCCCTGACCCCGTGGCCCGTACGAGCTAACACGCGAGGCAGCTCATCGCCGACGACTTCCAGGCCCGCTTCCTGCCCTTCTCCCTCGACACACCCAGGGTAAGCCGCCTGCAACGGCCTCGGCGCGTGCCAACGTCTCCTTACCTCTTACCCCTTTCCCCTTGCCCCCTGCTGACCCCAGAGCAATTCCCTAGTGCCTCCTGCCGCTCGCCAACACCCCCCTGATCGAGTATACGCTCGAGTTCCTGGCCATGAACGATGTCAGCGAGGTTTTCATATACTGCCGCGCCCACCACGAGCAGATAGAACGATACATCCACAACTCGAGATGGTCGCCCATATCACCGTCCTGTCCCTTCTCCACTCTCGAGTTCATACGTGTCGCCGATGCGCGCTCCGTCGGAGACTTCCTCCGCGACCTGGACAAGCGGAATATCATCGGGGGTGACTTTTTGTTGGTACATGGTGACCTAGTCTCGAACCTGTCTCTCGAGGCCGCCCTGGCAGCCCACAAGGCTAGGAGAGAGGCGAACCGCGATTCCTGCATGACCATGGTTTTGCGCGAGGGCGGCGAGGACGAGCATCATACCAAGGCAAAAACCATAACCCCTGTCTTCATCCTCGATCCCAAGAAGAAACGGTGTCTCCACTACGAAGAGATGAACCCTTTCCAGGCAGATCGCTACGTTGACCTAGACCCAGCCGTGCTGGAACATGCCGAGGCAGAATCGCGAACCGACCTAATCGACGCCCAAATCGATATATGCACGCCAGATGTACTTGCCTTGTGGTCGGAAAGCTTTGATTACGAGGTCCCGAGGGCCAACTTCTTGCATGGCGTGTTGAAGGACTGGGAACTCAATGGTAAAATGATACATACCGAGATTGTCGACGAAGGCTACTGCGCTAGGGCGACGAATCTGCAAATGTACGATGCTATAAGCAAGGACGTTCTAGGTGGCTGGGCTTACCCTTTTACGCCCGACTGTAATCTGTTGAAGGGCCAGACATATCAACTACGGGACGAGAATATCTACGAAGAGGACGATGTAGTCGTCGAAGAGGACACAGAGATAACGGACGCCGTTCTCGGCCGCGATACCCATGTTGGTTCTAAGAGCATAATACAAAATAGCATCATCGGCCGGAATTGCAAAATCGGGAATAATGTCCGGATTTCTAACAGTTTTATTTGGGATAACACTGAGATTGCCGATGATGCCGTTGTCGAGCATGTCGTCATTGCGAACTCGGCCTATATAGGAAAGGGTGCGACTGTTCGCGAGGGGTCCTTGGTGTCGCAGGGGGTTCGAATTGGTGAAAAGACAGATATCGAAGCCTCTACCGTGCTTTCTCTCGTCGCGCACGACCGTAGCGCCCTCAAATCTCAGTCTCACGTTGTGGGGGCGCAAGGCAAGGGTGCGGTATTCCAGTACCCGGAAGATGACGAGGGAGGAATGGAAACGCTCGAACGGCTCGAAAACTCGCTCATCTACAGCCTAGAATCATTCGACATCGACATCGACACCGCCTCCATCTCAACTTTTGCAGACGACGACGACTCCGACGACGAGTCCGAAGCGGCCTCCACCACGCCCAGCCAACCGGCCGGCCGCTCCCGGCTGTCCTCGTTTGCCTCGGACGACTCGGGCGCGCCCAACTTCTCCTCGTTCCACGCCGACGCCGTCCACGGCCTCCTGGAGGTCCTGCGCGGCGCCGTGGGCGACTTCGACTCGGAGAAGCTCGAGTTCACGTCGCTGCGGCTGGCCAACAACGCCTCGGACGTGGCCATGCGGAAGGCGGTGGCGACGGCCTTCGTGCGGCGCGCGGTGGAGCTCATGAACGCGGAGCCCGGCGGCCTCGACGCCGTCCGGGCGGCCAAGGAGGCGCTCACGTCGCGCGCGGGCGCGTCGGCCTTCGTCGCCGACGTCGGCGTCGGCGGGGACTCGGTCGCGGAGCAGCGCGAGTTCGCGCTGGCGGTGCAGCGGGCGTGCGCGAGCAGCGCCCGGGTCGTCGAGGCCGGGCGGGCCGGCAACCTCCTGGCCGCCCTGCTGCAGCAGATGTACGACCTGGACATCCTGGAGGAGGAGGGGCTCATCGCCTGGTGGGAGGACGGCCGCGGCCAGGAGGGCGAGGTGATGCCCGTCGTCCGGGCCAAGTGCCAGGCGCTGATCGAGTGGCTCGAGAGCGCCGAGGAGGAGAGCGACGAGGACGACGAGGATGATGATGAGGACGATGAGGATGACGAGGAGGATGACGACTGAGTTAGAGCTTGTGTGGTTGCGCGATAGGGTTTCGTCTCAGAGGATTTCCAGATCTGAATCTAGATAGAGCCTCAAGAAATAAAGGGTTCTCTGGCCTCCCCAATCGTATACTTGGAAAATGAGCAATACTACCGCGATCCAGAAGAATACTAGTACGTATGGTATGGGTACCAGCTGGGGCGTATTATCTAGTTATTATCAAGAGAGGCTCAGCGCAATATCTCTCCGTGGTTTCCATCTTTATAGACTCCGGCACCTTCATGCTTCCCAGACCGAGCCGTCCGCGTATGTTCATGCCGGGTGTTCTGCAGCTCTTATCTATTTTTCGCAAGCGCCCACGCCGTTTTCGTTCGGCTCGGCTCCGGGTTTGGGAGCAGTAATACATACAGTCCCCATACAATATTTCCCCTAGGTAGGATGGAAAGCGTGGGTAGATTACGTTACCCTGTATTAGGTAGTGAACGTACACATAACGGCGTTCTTACTACATTAATTAACCATCTCTTACCCCTCGTTTCCTGACTAGTCCTCAGGATGTCTATTTTCTAGCAAAAATCGCAGTTGATTGTTGCGGGGCAAGATAGTTATGCAAAAAAAGATATTTTCTTTTTGGCCGTTTGGGGGCCATCGAACCCTTAAGCTTAAGAATGCTCTGTAGTTAACGATAACTCGGCAAAAGGCACTTTCGCCAGGGCCGTCCCAAAGTCAGCCATTAAGATGCTTATTTTCTGGTGGCTTCTATGTGAGGGCGATGGGGGCGTTGTAGAGGGTTCAAAGCGAGAGGGCCGGCCGAATTATCCAATTTGGAATGTTCGAGGCGGTTAAGTAAGTAGATAGCAGGTTACATACATGTGAGGGAAGCGGACATGAACGATGGATGTGATGGGTGCCTTTCTTGTTTATACGGTCCAACTGGAAGAAAGTTATGGTGACTTCAGCAGGCAGGACCTAGATAGAATCTTTGCGGAGGGGCTGATCTGATCTGATCCATGGCCGAGTATCATTATCGTTGCCCCAATTAATTATACAATGGCCTCGCGGGTGTTGTGGTTTACTGTCAACGAAGGTAGATTTTATCGCAGATAAATAGTACCCGACTCCTAAGCGTCCGGCCGATGCTATCTATCTATCCTGATACACAAACCGCGTCGCCCGGCACTAGGTATACATGATGTCGGTCAAATACCCACTTGAAGTCACTCAGAGAGGTTCGGTGCAACTGTCGTTTATGTATTGCCCACAGTTTTCCTCCTAGTCGGCAGCCTTGGACAGGCAAGCATTCTACAAGAATGATGAATAAAGACGAGGTCGAATTCTGAAGTAACCACCTAGCAGACTCAACACGGCCGAGTCATCAACTACTATACGCGATATACAATACTTACACGTACATCATGCAAGTATACCTACACATACACATACATACATCAGATAGCACGTGGTCGCATTTCCTAGACTAGCCTGGACGGAGTAGGTAGTAACCTAGGCCTGAAAATGAGAGAAACTCATATTTTAATCTTCAACCATATTCAATTCCTGCCTCGCTGTCTGTCCTATTCCAAAAAAAAAAAGAACTGCAAAGCTGCTGCTGCTGCTAGGGGGGTATAACGTGCTTAGAAACCATGAAAATTCGTAATCAATATCATATACAAAAAGCGGAATGCTAATCCGCGTGCCCACTTTCTCCGCCGGTGGGTCCCGGCACACGGGGTCACTCACGGTAAGGGGGCGCGTGGCCGGGCGGCGACGACGACGACAGTGTTTCATCGTTTCCGACGAATTCTGATCGTACCGAGAGACGTGCGCAGGGTTGAAACTTCCTAGCTGCTCTCCTCCGCGTGGCTCTCCTTTCTCTTCTTCCTGCCCGTCAGGACGGTCCACAGCTCGTCACGGAACCGCGTCGGCGGCTCCGTGAACGCGGCCTCGTACGCGTCGATCTGGGGTTTCTCCCAGACGAGGTCGGCCTCGAGGGGCTTCACGAACTTGGTCCGCCGGAAGATCTTCCAGCCAAAGTACAGCAGGATCGAGACGAAGGCCATCGTATACGGGGGGAAGAAGTCGGCGACGCTCCAGTGGCCGGGGACGAAGACGGTGTAGCCGAAGATGCCCTCGATGAGGATCATGTACACGAACGTGATGTAGGCGCCGTAGGGCTGGAAGTAACCGACGTACGGCAGCGTGGAGCGGTCGATGCCCTGCGCCTTGCACGCCCGGTAGAAGAAGATGTAGGTCAAGCTGATGCATATGTAGTTGATCATGGTGGCGCCTTGCGTAACGGATTGCAGAGTCGTGACGGCCGACGCGGTCTTCCCCGAGACCTGGAGGAGTGAGATAAAGGGGAAAATCATGACGACCGCAAACGCATAGACTGGGATACCGTTCTTCAGAGTCTTCTTGAAGATGGCGGGAGCCTGTCCGTCACACGCCAATCCGTACAAAGATCGCATAGCGCAGTATACGTAAGCATTGCCTGCGCTAAAGATACTTGTGAGAAGAAGTGCGTTGACGATGTGTGGCAGCACAGCGACTCCCATGTTCTGCATCGCAATGACATAGGGAGATCCATCAGCCGTGCCTGAACCATTGTTGAGCGCGGGATCATTGTATGGAATGACAATGCCAACGGCAAGCGCGCCGAGGACGAAGAATACGAAGAACCGCCAGTATACCGTCTTGAAGCCGTTCTTGATATAAACTCGGGGGCGCTCTGCTTCTCCGGCTACCATGGCTATGTACTCGGGGCCGACGACAGTAAAGCAGGCCGAGAATAGTGATCCAAGAAACCCTTCAAACTTGCCAAGAGTGCCCGTGTGGATGTACTCGGCAAAAGCGCCCGGGCTGTACCAGTAGCGGAATCCATATGGCTCGTTCTGGGGATTGCCGCCAACCGCTGTAATAAAGGTGAAAAAGAATACGATGAGGATAAGAATTAATTTGCCGGACGCGAGCCAAAACTCGGCCTCACTATTCGAAGTTAGTATACGTGTTTTTGCCCCCATTGTGTAATTGATAATGGAAATACCAACTCGGAATCGCGGGTTTGGGATATATCGATGGTAAAGGCGGCATGTAGACGCGCAAGTAGGGAAGAAGGAAGCTTACCCGTAGTATTTCACTGCGGCAACGTTGATAATGCTATGTGATGGTTAGCAACGATAGTCGTTGGCAGCTCCGAGGAGGGGGGGTGAATCGTACCCATAGAGTATAATGACAGCAATACATATGGCGGCGACGGGGATCTTGTCGGTCCAAAAGGTGAGAACCAAGTTGAGGGCGGTAATTTCGAAGGGGATGAGGATGGCTTCGTAGAGGAAGAAATTCCAGCCAGCAAGGAAACCAAGCGACTCATCGACCCATCGGCCGGCCATGCGAATGAAGGAGCCGCTGACGGGCATGTAGCAGACCATCTCCGCCAGCGAGTTGTTGATTAAGCAGACCATGAGAGCGTGAAGCGAGTAGCCGAGCAGCAGGCTGGCGGGGCCGCCCTTGGCCAGGCCGCCGCCGATGCTGACGAAGAGGCCGGTGCCGATGGTGCCACCGATGGCGATCAGCTGGATCTGGCGGTTGCCTAGATGACGGTGAAGCTGGTCGCGCTCATTGCTGATCTCGCCGATGGAGCCACTCCTCTGGGACACCTTCTCGTTGAGGTCGGGCGAAGGACCAACGGCCTTATCATCCGGTACTGCCGCCATATTGAGAACAAGACAGGGAACTCCGCTGAGAGAGCGGAGTGCTGGACAGAGGATGCAGGATCTTGGAACAGGAACGGCCCATTAGCGTTGCGTTGCCAGAGTGGTCGGGTGGAATCCGAGGCGCTGAGAGCTGAGGGCTGGAATCGTCAGGGGCTGCGGCCAGGTTGACGGAACGGTGGTGGTTTATGTAGACGGCGCGTTGGGCGGTGGTCTTGCCTGATTCCTGGATGTTTGGGGGGGACGCATTAGGTAAGTCAGTTCCTTCTACGTCGGTAGATAGCTGTGCTCTCCGGCAGAGCAGAGGGGAGGCGGACGGCGTGCGTCAGGCATTCGGTCATTCCCTACCTACCTACTATCCGTACGTCTACTACGTACACGCACAACACGCTGCTGGGATGCTGGGATGCTGAACTTAGGACCCTTGATCGCCCGCTGTCCACCTGGTGCTATGAGGTACCTAGGTAGGTAGTCTAGTAGGTGGTAGGTAGGCACACAGGCCTGTGTACCCCGTACTGGAGGTTAGGTACTTACTGGAGGTACTTACTTGACCAGACCAGGCCTACAGTAGTGAGTCGAACTAGCACGTAGAAGAACAAGCCTCCCCGGTTTCCGATGGGGCGGGTGTAGTTCTGACGAAAGCCTCCGCCAAATCCTGCGCTGGGGTTCGCGGTGGAAATGGCGTCGACTACTGCACGACTTGATGCGCTAGCGTACCGTCGGCGCCATGTTGCGATGTACCCAGGTACCTAGCAGGGTCCATTCCAAGTAAGTACATACATACAGAGTAGTAGTAGTAGCGTCGACGCGTCGTAGTAGCCCTACTGCTACCTGCGTCGTATAGAGTACCGGTGCTGCGAGGGCCATCGCCCAGTGCTCTGGTGTGGTCTTTGCGTACCGAATACATTTTAGGTAAATCTATCTGCAGGCGCGAGGCGATCTCTTACGCCCAGTCAGCTGCCGCCCTCCTTCGCCGTCACCGAGAACAAAACTTCGAGAAAACGTCCGAAGCGGCAAGCCTACAGCCGATCTGTGGAACGTCAAGACATGTTAGATAGATACTTGATAGCAAGTACCTGTCAATCCCTAATACTAATAATCGGTAGCCCTGAGAGGGCGCCTCTGTTCATCACTCAGAGATACGTACGTCCCAAGGCGATAGCGTGAGACAACGGCCCTCGAAAACAACGGAGACGGCGCAAAACATAAAATCCTTAGCATGTCGCTACTGCGGGGGAGAAACAATCGTACGAGATCAACCAAGGCTGAGCCTGCCTGACTGGTCAGTATCCTGGTTCCTGGTACCGCCTCCCCCTCACGGACCGTCGTTCTCTCCTCAGTGTCGCTTAAGGGGGGCCCGAAATTCCCCTTTGACATGTTCGACGAGCCATTGAGTTAGACTCGGGTCCGGGGGGTTGAGCTTGCTCAGCTATCCCCTAGTCGCCTCTCTAGGAAATATTGAACTGTAGTAGCCATCAGTCATACCACCGCCAATTGACCTAGACGAAGAGCCGTAAAAGGGTGACTTAAGAAATTTTGACTGGGGAGGGGTTATCAGGAAGGGGATGCGGTAAACCAAGGGTCTTTATCTCTAACTAACTAGCTACTGTAAGTAAGTACTAACACTGGCGGGTATCTATCCTACTAAGTACAGGCGTAGCAGGTACATCTTTACTTGTAATAGGTAAGTAGGTACATACATAGTAGGTAGTTGCTGAACCTAACACCAAAGCAGCGTGGTGTACGGTACCTACCATTGTGCTACGGCAAACTACAGGTGCCTATAGATCAGACTTAAGCACGATGATGTAATGCCCTACTCGATACAAATACGTACTGCGCTGCGCACCAGTACAGTTGATAAGCAGGATTTATCTAGATAAACAATGGCAAACGCCAGGTGCTACTCCCTGTGTCGTCTCTGATTCAAAGTGGTTACTATAGCAGGTTAGTTAGCTGAAATCATGTACTGTAGATTTGTTATTATACGCTGCGCTGCCTATACGAGATCGGTGACAAGGAACTTTGGTAGTATAACAACAGCGCTGCGGGGCCCCGGACAGGCCCATCGGCGAACGTGATTCGCTGGGGATGTGTCTACTTCTGGTATGGCGAAAGGCAGCCACCAGCAGCTGGGTAGCACGGCAAAGAACAGGCTGAGCCTCGAATTATGCATCCGTACTGTTCTTCGTAAAGTTAGTGGCGATCATAACTTTACAGCCACTAAAACTGCTCTATGCCTGTGAGGCAAGTCTGCCGGGGAAATATTTTTTTTTCAGTCTCTCTCCAATTGGGCCTCCTCTATTCCACCCAGCCTATTCCCATCCATTGCCACATTGTCTTGAATGTTCAATTCTCACAAGCTTCGCCCGGACAAGTCTGGGATGGTGCACGTAAAAACCGAACGAGTCGCTCCCATGACTAATTGCCCTGATATTAGTGGGCGCCCAGCTTTCAATGGGTCGACTGTAAAGTGAAGCGAGCATCGAGCAGCAGGTGACCATCAATCAGATCAGATCAGTCGGGGGAGGTGTTCAATGTCAGGGAAGAAGAAGAAGCATTGAGTGAGAAGACCCCATTCATGCACGATGACGACATGGCCCACACGCCAAGTCGCGCTACCTACCTGGTAGTCTTAGGACACGGCGTATTGCCTTAGCTACTAGCCGAGGTACCTAGTGGTAGCAAGTACCAGCAGCCCAAATCAAATCAGGCAAACATCGAAGGAAAGAGGAATAAACTGAAATGATGAAATCAAAAAAACCATTGGCGTTTGTTTCAGTCAGGGTTCCTTTAAGAACATCCAACGCTACCATAAAAGGGTATCACCCACGTGGATAACAGGCATTCCTCCACCTTTAAGCGGCAAATATCTGGGGAGACGGGAGGAGGGGAAAGAAAGACAAGCAAGCGCCAAAAAAAATAGTGCACGGTTTCAAACAACCCTATGTCAACGACGTCCGATTTAGCCTGGAGGACACGTATATGAGGCCTCGCGTTCGACCAACTATCAACTACGCCTGGCGCTAAGGCTCTCGCCATGGATTCTATCACGGAGAGAACTGCCAAATACTACGTATTGGCGCGGGTGAGGCCCTGCGCAAATCCAACGGCGAAATACTGCTTAGCGACGGCGCTAGCCCTGGCTATGCTTTTCGACAAAATGGCTGCTGGGCTCCCAAGAACCTCGGCGCAACGGTCTCGCAGCCTCAAAACGACCGAGCCAATCCAACCAGCTAATCGCGATTCATAAGCCACACAGTACGGGGAACTGAAAAACTGCTGCAACAAAATCTCTTCCGTACTTTGCCCCCCTCCCGACGCGGCTTGCCCCTCTAATACGTACACAGGAACTAGGCAGGATACTCCACAGTGTCTGGTCCTATCTAATCAATTGCCATGATAAAATAATGGGAGAATGTAACTAAAAACAAGAGGAAAAGAATGGCATTGCCGAGATATCTCCACGCCTTGGCGATAAGGGCATGGATCGGTTATCAGCTCCGACTGTCCGTCTCAACACGCCCGGCGCTCGACGGCGCAAGACACACACACACAAGAAGGGTATCTATCTATGTGCTGCCGGCAGCAGAAATACCGGGCTGGTAAGGTAGGTAGGTACCTGCCTTGCGGTTGGTGGTGGGGGAGATTTGCCGTTGGTTGCGCCAAGAAGGCCCGAGCCCGTCAGCTCATCTCCACTTGGTGTGCTGACTTGCCCCGGACGGACACCAGACCCCAGGTACCTAGGTTAATGTACCTACCATGAACTTTCCCATCCTCCCATCCATGACCTTGTCCCTTCTACGGATCGTTCGAGAGGAGGAGGAGATACGTCAGCGCAACACGCTGCTAGGTACGACTCGATGGGACGATACCAAGATGATAAGAGAGGTTTGTAGGAAAGGGAAAGGGGCTTATCTATTTCCCCTATCAACTCCTCTGCCATCGTTCTTTTTATCTCTTTTTTATCTACGGGTGGGCCCGGCGTAACTCTCCGTAATGTTGTTCGGCGTCGGGTTGCTGGTCCGGGCCAGATAGCGGCCGCGCTACTGAAACGGGCAGCGAAGCTGACCCTCCTGAACATTAGTGGAAAATCACCACTCAATTCGCAAAAGATTTTTTTTTTTTAAAGTTACCCCTAATACACTGGTACCTGCAGGTAGTTGCACTCCCTGCTTTAGGTAAAGGATGACCGTGTTACAGTCTAACCTAACTAGTTCATTGAATGTCACGTCTATTCTGGTTACAGTCTGGATCACCCTTTTTCTCCTTTCTCTCTTTTTTTTTTTTTTTTTTGCGGTTGGTAAACTGAGAGGTCATTCGCTAGAAGTAAGCATAGACCTGCATTGAAGGATCAGCTTCGCTCCTGCTTTCAGTAGCGTAGTCGCTATCAAGCCGGGCCGGCAGGTACCTAGCTGTTACACGATGTTGCTTTCAATTTGAGGGGATCCTGACCCCATCTGCGGCCGCAGCCGCTTTTGCTCTTACCCAATGTTCACCTGCCATACGGGTATTTTCGGAGAATTTCTAGGCGCAGGTAAACGTTAGCGGCGTCCCACCACCCCTAACCTTGGGGTTTGGAAGCCGGCCGCGGACATGTCACGCGGAGGGCGCAGGTTGTATTCCGGAACGCCCGCAGTATGGGTAACTAAGAGAGTATCAAGTAAGACGGGCAACCTCTGCAAACGATGTCCGCAATTCCTATCGATACTAGAGATCTAGTGGAGCTGTATAAAAAAAAAGAACTGACAGAATGCAAATTCTCCAAAACGCTGTAGGCGATGGGCCTTCCACTCTTGGTGCGAAAGGCCGCATTAAACAATAGTAGTAGTGGTCTTTTACCGTTCTTTTCCCATCCCGACCTTATGCATGCCTAGAATCCAAGTAGCGCCGAGCGAATATCCTGAAACAAAAACGCTTAACCCATAAAACTGTTGACGATCGTGACGGCAGTGGTGTAAACCATAGCGATAACTCCCACGGCCATGAAGACAACATCGCCGATCTTGGCGGTCTTCGACGCCGCGACGCCCCTATAATGCAGGAAAGCAGGATAGATGTAGACTAACGGCACGCATGCGAAGGAGCCGATCAACGCGACGAACTTGTCCAGGTTGCCGGTGCCGAGTATCGACACGCCGCTGCAGAAGAGCACTAGCAGTGACCTGAAGACGTTCTTCTTCCACTTCGTGCGCAGACTCCGCTTTCCCGAGCGATGCCCGAAGATGGCGCCCTCCAAGATCCTAAGCGCGGGGAACAGCTGCACGGGATTGCCTGCTAAGACGGCCAGGGAGTAGAGGAATTGCACCGCATTGACGAACTTGCTAGTCTGTGGGTAATTGTTGATAATCTCAATCGACGTGTCCGTGCCAAAGGTGGAGTAGCAGAGTACACCAACGGCTGTGAAGATGATGGTGATCAAAACCATGATAGCGCCGAGCAGCCATTCAAAACGTTGGGGCTTCGCCATCGACGATTGAATGGGCAGGATCAAGCCAATTCCCTCAAAGCTGAAGATAGCCGAGCCAATCATGAGCGTATACTTGTTCGGGTTGAAGAGTACCACGGTGGGATTGATGCCTTCGGACGCAATGTGGGCTATGTCGTAATAGTAGATGTAAGAAACTCCTATCAGGATGAAAACATCGGCCAAAAGCGCAACCGGTCCGAGCTTGGCAATGTTTCGAATGTAAGATAAGGGGATGAGAACGAGGGCCTGGATCAGGATAAGCTTCGTAGGCGAGATCGGGCTATGACCATGGGTAACAGCTTCCAGAAATGACGTTAAATTCTCCGCCACAAATACGATTCCGGAGCACACGAAGCCGAGTTGCGACAAGGTGATGGAAGCTAAAATCAGGTTTCGCATGCGGCGGCCAGCGATGGACTCGCCGATTTCGCCATATCCCCCGCCGTGTTGCGCCTTGCAAGCTAGGAGTAAGTGGAAGGCGAGCATAGTGACGGCAGAGACAACTACCATGGCGATGGACGAAAAAAGGAGACCGCCGTTGTCAAACGCCTTGGGTAGGAACATGATACCGGTCCCAATGAAGGCCTTCAATAGTGTGAAGAAGGTCTTGCCAGTGCTCGCGGTAGCCGTCTTAAGTTGCGCCCGCGAGCTTCTTCTGCTGCCCAGAAGAGGTCTTCTCTCGGGCGGCACCTCCTCTTCCGCCTCGGCCTCTTCATCTTCATCAAGGATGGCCTCATCGTCAGAATCTGCAAGGTCCTCGCCTGCAAAACTGCCGTAGAGGTCGAGAAATTCGACGAAGTTCCTGGTGATAGGGATCTTGGAGGCCCAGATCTGGTCCTTCTGGGCTTGGAGGAGAAAGGCCCTGCGGAAGCCGCCGGGAGCCAGCTGTTCATTCACGGTCAGCCCTTCCAAGTCATCCTCCCCGGAGGTACTAGCCGCAGGCGGGTGGTGGAAGGTGGCAGCACGCCGGTGCAGCCTGGCCCGAGCGGCTGCTTTGAAGATATCACGATGAATATCGCCGCCCTGTAGCCTCAGAGAGTCTTCCTCAGTCGGGGTCTCATTCAGAGTGGGAGCCGACGAGGAAGCGGCCGGGATCTCGCTAGACGCGCCGGTGAACTCGGCCGTGTAGCCGGCCGGTAGATGCTCAGCAATGACGTCGGCCTCCGGGCGGGACTGCTCCGACGCGGGACTCTCCATGTCTCTCTCCATGTCTGCTAGTAGCGATAATGCGAGGTCAATCTCAATCGACTCAGGCAAGCGCACGCTCAACAGCTCGAGGTCAGAATGTTCTCAACGCGCCGAGCCGACACACAGTAGCCATACGATCGACAGAAGCGGTCTCTCCCTGTGCCATTTGTAAACGACGAGGCGGTGTTGACGATGGTGGATCCACCGAAGGAAGATGCTAGAGATGAAGTGCAGGTGGTGACGAAGTTAAACGGGCTTGAGTCAGCGGGTCGGCACGGCCGCTATGCCGAATCCAGCACGCTGCCAGGTGTCTAGTGGCGCCAGGACAGAGGTCAGGTGACACCCGACCGCCTCTACAACATGCATCTGCGTCTCACGAGGCGTGGCAGAGCCGCCTCTCACTGGCTGCTGACTGCAGTCAGGGGCTCGGCGGCTGGCACCTGTACCCGCACCCGAAAACCGCTATTGGTGGACTGGGGTGAGGGTGCGCCTTAGGGCCTTCCGAGTGGCTCTCGCCGGCGGCCACAGTGCCCACCCGACCGTTCGGCGTAACATCAGCCCCCAACCACGCGGCTTCCTTCCCGATCAGCAGCCGATCTATTCGACTAGGGAAGCTCAGAGAGGGAAAGTTAAAGAGAAATTAAAAAAAGGAAAAAAAAAAAAGAAGAAAAAAACACTGGGAAGTGCAAAATAAAAACGTACAACACCAAGGATTCGCTGGTCGTCACCGACCCAACTACTAATTTGACGCTCTCCAGCTTGTTTAGGGCAAAGCGGACGGGATGCCAAATTCTCTGGAGGCTATGGTCTTACGTGGAAGTCTGCTCAACTATTACATACCATATATCTCATGTATTGTGCAAGGCTTGCGCTCAGCTTTGTAACTTGGTCAACTGTTGCAACCAGCCCAGCGTGAACTGACCTGTCATGCTACGCAAGAAAAGAGAACACAGAAGAAGAGGGAAAAGAAAGGGAAAAGGCATGGCATCAGAGGATTCTGGGTTGGACCAAGCACCCTCCGTCCGAATGAGAGAAAAAAAAATCCGATGATACTAGTTGGTGATGTTGAGATCACCTTCGAGGCTTGTCTATGGCAACTTCCTCCCGAAAAGCCAACTAACATTCAGCATGCGGCCGGCGACACGGCGAGGATCTCCCTCTATGACGAAAGGCTACGGACGGATTGCCCGAGCATAGAGCTAAACGAAGAGGGCCAGCGCCCAGTAGGACGGCGAAGAATCACGACGTTATCTCACGTAGGGAGCGATTTGGCGATGCCAGTCGTCCAGGAACGCCAGGGGCTACGTCGCCAGTCACCTGGGTATTGGCATATGCCGTCGTCATAAGACCGAGTGGCTGTAGCGTAGTGCGGAAATGTCCACAGCGTCATAGAACGCGCTTTTATCAAGCAGAGAAGTGCCAAAGCCTGAGGACTCCGAGTGGTGAAGATACCAAGACCGGGGACGTTTCCCCATTCCGAAATGAAGCAGAATGGGCACCGCAGCGAACCGCATTGATTGATTCACAAAGACCTCCCTAGGGGTATAGGACATGGTACACTGCACTAAGGACATGCACCAGCTTTCGCCTTATGGGCTCAACATAGGTATTATGGCTCGTGGTCTCTACAACCTGATCCTCCAAGCCCGTTTCAGTCTACAAGGGAGACAAGACAAGTAAAGTATAAATCATAATATCGAGTATACCCCCGTCACGCCTAAACCATATTCACTTGCTCCCAATAATAGCAGCGAACCCGAACCGAGAGCATCGACTCGGTGCTGCCAGGGCCTGGGGAGCCCTCATGAGAGCCTCGCGTGCTGTGATGGGAGAGGGGCTTGAGATCTAGGCTGTTGTCGTGATTTTTTTTGTTTCTTTTTTCCCCTCTCTCTTACTTCCATGTCAATTTAGAGCCAGTTGTCAGGGCACCGGCGAACCGAACCATTCGCGCAACCCCATCGACGTCATAATCATCGGCCCTCTCCTCATTTCAGGTCACGGGCTCCGCTCTCTCGAGTCGGCCGTGTCTCAACTCGGGAGGATGCGAGTGTCGAGTTGCAGACTTCAAGCTGGATAGTCATCCGGTGTGCTGGGATTCACGAGGAGCCCAACGATGTGAACAGGATTGATTACCTACTTATATCTGGGGTGGGACGCGCCAGATACGGACTATAATCTCGAGCACTTGAAATTCGCAAAGGGGAAGCGACTTGAATGAAAAGAAAAAGATAAGGGCGTGGGAGAGGATAATTCTAATACGTTAAAGTTGCCATCTGCCCTATTACTAGTGTTGGCCTTATACACTATCCAGCTGTCTCTCGTCGCGATGCCTATTCTTAACGAACCAGAATTTGAACGATGGCAACGGAGATTATTCCCTTTGCGATCTCCTGATTGGTATCTGCTGACAGTGGAAAGTCATGGAATAAGGAGCACGAAGCAAAACGGGATAGAGTCTAGAAGAAGATGTAGTGCCCAGCGACAGCGGCTCTTTGACGCCAACGGTCGTCGCAAGGAAATAGCTAAAGTTATCGGTGGGTGATAGATAATCATGCTCTTACCTACTAGACCGCCGGATTTCGAGCTCCCCACGACAGACCGTGTGAACATAAGCGCTCCGTTAGAAGGCAGGAAAGGGGGTCTAGCTAACTAACTAGTTGAGCTACAACAGAACGGCCATCTGGCACAACCTGGCTTCTCTGGCAGCTATTAAAGCGCTGCAAGACGCTTCATTCTACATCAATCACTGGTTTATGGCATATGGTGGCGGTTAGCCAATTCCACAATATCACATGCGAGATTCGAGTGTGAGATGGTAGTACTACTTAGGGGACTCAAGAGGAGCCCAACCTCCTAAGGCCCTTCACAAGTCCTGTAATCAAATAATAGCAACCAAGTTTCATAACTCAATGATCAGATTTGACCTTCTACTCTCTGTGGAGATGTGCGTTTCAATGTCCTGTATCAAGCTTTTGCGGCCCTGCCCCATTAACCAGTTGTCGTACTCTTTGTGCCAGAATCCCGTAGCAACTTGGAAGCAATAGTCAGCGTAATTGCACACCAGGATACCGCACAGTCCATGCTGATGGTCTCTTGAATGCATGAGGTCAGCGTCAAAAATGACCCAACCCCTAGTTCCACGGCGCAAACGTTCGTAACGGTCCTGCGACCTCCACCCACTGTTCGCCTTCTTTCTTCTGTTCGTCCTCTTTCTTCTGTTCGTCCTCTTTCTCCTGTTCGTCCTCCTTCACCCGCTCTTCTTCTCCCCTGATATCCCCCTTCCCCTTGAGGGTTTTATCGCTCTTCGGCTTTTCTTTATTTACTGGTTTTTCGTCCTTCTTCCGCTGTCCACCCACCCCCGGCGGTTTGGGCTTCCAGACGGTTACACCTCGCAAATCACCCCAGGCGAGCAATTTGAATTCGATATTAAAACCCCTAAATAATACTTCACTCCTCAGCGGCCAACTATCTATATGCCTGTGACGCCGAAAATATAAGCGGTGCAATGCCCACATTGTCTTCAGTTTCGCAATGTGCAGCCAGGGGTCCCAGGGGTCCTTTTCAGAGGTAGGTTTAGGGCCATTGAACCAAGTGTCACGATCCATCTCGCAGTACAACCCACTGCGATCGCGAAATTGGACGAGACCTTTCCGTTCTGCGGCGTCTAGATTTCAAAATCAGTTTAACATATATCCAGCGATGGCGAACGCAAAGGGAGAGTCTACCTTGCAGGAGTCTGAATGCCCTAAGGCTTTTGGTTTCCTTGTGGTCTTTGGTTCGCAAGCGTAATAGCTCTGGCGGCAAATCCACAGTCTCCTCCCTGAGATTGTTCGCTCTGAGGGGAACAATGAGATAGAATGTCTGAAGGTCCTTAAAGAAACTGATGAATTGGACAAATCCGTAGTCACAGACCCTTGGTTCATGCCCCTCTCTTCTTCGACCGAAGCACGGACACTGAAATGGGAAGAATCCATGCCCCGTGGAGCCTTTCACATAAAAATCGTACTCTACAGCGATTTGCGTGATGCCCGCGAATATCATCCTGTCCATGCGGAGGTAGAGCATATGGAGTGAAGCCTGCGTCCTGCCATAGTTGAAGCGGAAGGTGACGAGGTCCGTTTGGCCTTCTACTATGGCGGGGGTGTCTTTATCATACGCTGTGACGACGCGGCTGTTGGACCCATTCTTGTAGTTGACCGTGGCTCCCCTCCGGTACTTTCGAAAGCTGGCTAGTGAATAGGCGTCTATGTGTGCGATGGAACATCGCTCGCGCCAGATGGACGCGTCGTGTCTTCTGTCTTTATCTGGACGGACAAGAAGGTTGCAGGGATCAGCGGGATCCAGGAGGAGTCGGAACCGGTGTGCTCCCGGCGCCCAGTCTTCGAAAGCATAGTCCCACACCTTCATCTTTAGCTCGCCTGGAAGTTCGGGGTACCCGTGGAATTTCGCTGGCGCCATTGTGGATGAGGCTTGCTTATCCTTCCTCACTCCCTCCATGTCTGTGGATATAAGCCCCAATGTAGAAGAGTATGAGATTGGCAAACGGGGAGATAAAGGGCCCTAGATGGCACGCGGAGCGAGGTAGGGAGGTGCACACGACCGTGTAGATGCGCCGTCCGTTATCTTGTTAGATGGGTGAAATATGGATAGGCACGTGCGAAATATGCCGCAAACCTATCCTCGAGGATGATGGTTGAGGGTGGAGAGTGGGAAAGGGAGTGCAGAAGTGCAGGAGGTGGTTTCGCAGATACTGACGAGGTTGACTGATGAGAGAGAAAAGACAGAGTGGGAAAAGACAGAGAGAGAAAAGACCGAGTGGGAAAAGAGGGAGTGGGAAACCACGCGCCTGCCTGAAGAAAGGTTGAGTGGGAAAGTGCGATTGACGCCTCAACACCGCAACCGTTATTGCGAAAAGGTACCTATCTAGAAACTCCGTGAGATGTGTGCCTTGCGAAGACAGAGTGCCAGTGCTAGCTGGCCCTAGCCCTGCCCGTCGGCTGTGAAATCGGAATTAGTTTGGCTGTATTCGTTTTTTTCCAAGTTTCCTCTAAGATGCAGAGTTGCAATCAGTAAAACTGGTAAGCTGTAGGTATATGATGTGGTAACAGTAGGGATTACTACGGAGGATATCGTGAACCATGCTAGCAACCCAACAGATACGTACTTGAGGGCAAAGGCAAAATGATGATGGTGACCATGTAGAAAATTATGAGAGACCTTGGTGGAGTTTCGTTGCCGGAGTCAAATGTACAAGCACAGTTCAACGGGCAAGAAGTGTCAGGGCAAACAAACATATGCAAGACCATGAAGTAGGAGTTGGAATCAAGAGGCTGTGAACCGTTGGCCATATTGTCTATATAGTTGTACACGCGTATACATGTCACGTCGAGCTGCTCATACAAATCAAGCCCCAGCAACAACGGCCAAATTCTCGTAAATCGTGCGTTTCACGGCATAGAAACTACCACCCATCTGCCCGGCCGGACCGCCGCCGGCAGGCAGGCCGATGCCCTCGACGTCGATCCGCCCCGTCGCCGTCTTCCGCACCACCACCGCGCCGTCGATCAGCAGCGTGCCCTCGCCCCTGAACTCGGCCGTGTGGCCCGACTGCTGCATCGCCTTCCGCAGGTCGGCCAGGCGCAGGTCGCCGACGTGGAGGGGCTGGGCCGCGGAGCGGGTCGCCGACGCCATGTTCATGGGCAGTATATCCAGCGTCGGCTCCACGTCGGCCTCCACGGCGACCTCCGCTTTCTCCTCAGACTCCGGGTCTTCTGTTTTGAGTCGTTTGTTGGCCGTGCCCTCGCCATTGTTCCGTGCGGCTTGCTTGTGAGCGGCTATGAGCCGGCCCGTTACCGTGGCGATACTCAACCCGCGGACACTCTGCCACTTCAGCTGCTTTACCATGGATGGCGCCAGTTTGACCACCCAGGCGTTCGTATCAACACTTGCATCCACCGTCGTACCCATGTCGGGCGTATATATGTCAAACGAGCCCTCCCCAATAAGCTTCTTGCAGTCCGAGGCGAGCGTCATTGTCTCTTCGTTGCTCCCTCCCACGAGAATAAGCTTCCGGGGTTTGATGAGAGGTATAAGCATGTGGAGACTGCGCTTGTCATGTATACCGGAAAAGTCGATAAAATCGATTTGAATTTTCACCGTAATCGTCTCCGTGGTGACCACAATTTTCGACGGGCCATTCACCGCCTCATCTTGATCATCTGGAATGGCATCCAGTTCATCGTCGACGTCTTCATTTGGCAGGTTTATTGGAAAGTCATCGCTAATATTCCGCGTTAGAGAGGGTCGCTTATTGGCACTAGGCCCGTGGCTCTTGTTCGCGGGTGTGGCGTCTTCCCATTTGCGTTTCTTCCCCAAATTGCTATGGCTGTCTCCCTTGTTGACCTGGTCCATATCGACGCCATCGCCGTCATCCCGTTCTTCTGCTCTGAGGAAATCTTCCGGCCGAATAATATCGCCGTATTCGTCGTCGCGCCTCCGCCGCACTGGGTGGGGAAACATTCTATCTCGCCCTTTCTTTTCTCTGATATCGAAATCATAAACCCCCTTCTTCTTTAGCAGTATATTGACACCCAAATCTTCGTCAGTAAGTGCAGCTTTCTTCCTGCCTACCTGGCCGAGAGTCGTTGCAGCATTTAGAGCCCGACCCTGCTGTTCATCCTCGGAATCCTCTGACTCTGATGACTCTTCCGAAACATCGTCTCCGACGTCTCCAGACGTTTCCAATGTAGCTACTCCTCCACCTTGTAAGGTTGTCTGAAGCTGTCGTTGTTGAGCTAGCCATTGTTGGTATCGGGCCAGATCGTTACCTTCCAAGGCCTGTTTCCGGGTGTCGGTAAATTCGAGGTCTCGGGGGATATTACCATTCGCTTCGCCTTCTGTGCCATTTTCTTGCCGATCTTTCCACCACGTCCAGAGAGTTCTAGCCAAAGATGGGTGTGATGGTGACGCCAGTGACGGATACTCGGTCAAAATGACCATGTTGACGGGATCCTGGGCAAGACGCTTCAGCACAGACTTCGAAAATCCCCATTCAAGGCTTGCATCACTGGCGATGATGACCTTGCCCACTGGGGTATCACCGTCTAAATCACGCGAAAGGACCTTATCAATCTGCCCCCTTTTATCGAGTAACCGTAGATAGCGGAAGTCAAAAGGCCCAGTTTCTTTCCCTTGTTTTGTCCCATCTGCTGCGCCGTTGGTTCTTCGAGAACCGTCGGCTACAGCTTCAAACTCACGAACAATACTATCATCCATCCATTCCAGCATACTTCGGGCGTATCGCATCACACTATGAACATTGCGCCCCGCCAAGTATAGCTTGGCAGAGTTTGGATTCCCATCGGTAGACGGCGAATCCGCCCTCCATGCGTGCTCCAGTAGATATGCTAGCTCAAGCACGCGGGCGCTGGAGTCTGTAGGTATGAGGACTGTCCCACCCTTGGAGACACAAGACCTCACCTTATCGAGGAGTTGCTCATCACGTTTGCTACGACCGCCAGACAGAGACGGCTTCTCACCACCGCGGCTGCTACACACCAGGGCGGTGGGTTTTCTGAGCTGTTCAATAACCTCAGCGCCGCCACCGCCGCCACCGCCTAGCCATGCAGCACCGGCGTAGACATTCTCACGTCCCTGATTCCAGTCCACGGCGTATACGATGGACTCGAGACCATGCTGCACATGCCATATGGTACCACCTAGTGTGTGCCCTGAGTTGTAGGCGGTGATAGTCAAGCCGTTCAGCGGAGGGGAGAAGGGAGAGCCCAGAGGCTGATGGGGTTGCGAGTATTTCAGGGGGTGGATGAGCGAGAAATAAGTAGCGATCTCGTCGAGGGTGGGCGCTTGTAGCAAAAAGTCTGACGAGGCATCGTGGTCTGAGTAGGATACACCGTCCAGGGCGCTCGAAGGGATGGTGGTGGCAGCAGCGGGCGTCGAAGCGTACAGGTCCTGCAGGAGGGTCCTGCCCAGTCCAATAATGGGGCTCGTCGCGTAGACGGGGATGCGCGTGAAGAGCGGGAAGTGCTTGCAGCAGTGGGCGAAAGCGGCGATGTGTTCGGTGGTTGCGTGGGTGAGCAGGATGAGGGACAACGTGGGCACCTGTCTGTGCCGGCGCACGAGCGAGGGTCAGCTCATATTCGCTCCTGTGCGGGCCGTGCAGGCGTCGAGGCTGAAGGTGAAGGCGACGGCGGTGGACGACTTACTTCTCTAGCTCCTTGAGCTTTGCCGGGTCGAACGACTCGTCCCAGCCGACGCCGACGAGGATCTTGATGCCCCCGTCGAGCTCGAGGATGGATTGCGAGGCTGCCGATTCGGAGAGGGCCCCTAGTAATGGGCTGAAGGTAAACATGGCTGCATGATATGCTCTCGTGCCCTCGCCCGTTGCTTGCGCCTCGTTCCTATAAGCCCATCTACGGCTACTATTTCCGTCTCTTGTCAAGCAGCGATTGTCGCGATACTCGGGAGAGAACTGCGATGGGCGTTTGCGCGTTAGGCGACCGAGTAGGTGTATTTGCCCGAGCACCGAGCAAGTTGTATGTGGGGATCGACGTTGGGTGAGGGAAGGGCTCCGTGATGATGTCGCGACAAGAGAATTCCGTGTTTGGGTACGGAGTACTTACTGGTAGGTAGCTGATCTTAGGGAGAGAGGTACCTGTAGGCCTAAAACAAAGAAGAGATGCCTCAGGTATCTACAATTTCTATTAGGTACCTGGTAGCAGGTATCCAAGGTTGGAGTGGCTCAAGTACTCAGTACCTGCCCTCGCACCTGCACCGCGTCTACAGCTCCGTATCTGCTACCGCTACGTCAACCCCGGCAGATGTCCGGGTGTCCGTAGTATCTCTTCAACGGTACCAGCCAGTCGACGTACCTCGCCAGTTTGGGAATAGCATCGCTCCGATAGCAATTCGTAACTGTGGCCTCAAATCGACACATGATCCGCCAACGCGGTCGCATTCTCTCGCCTCTAGCACGCCCCGTTCCTGCCATTGGCGGACCGTCTTCAAGCTCTCGATAAGGAGCCGCCATGATACCCTCCGTATCCGTGTGAACCGTCCTTCAACACAGCAGTACCGCCCATACCCCTCCATACCCTGCGTCCTCCCGCTTCGACTTGGGAGCTCCGAAGACCGTGTCATTGGTGGGTTCCTCTGGCTGACGCCTGGGACATTGCCAAACGTACCGCCATACCGCGTCCGATTGCCCCACGACCGCTTGTCCAAACTCGAACGACCCGGCTTGACCATGAGCCAATACGCCATGTACCACGCCCTCGGCCAGGGTGAACAGCTCGACCCGAACGACCCCAGCCGGACCTCCCAGCCAGCCGCCCCCCAGTTCCAGCCGCCCATCGCCCAGCAGCCCTACCAGCAGTACGGGTCGCCTGCACCGCCTCAGGGCCCGGGCCAGCAGCAATACGGCAGCCCTCCGGTAGGGGGCCCTTCTCCCCCCGGCGCTGTGCCCGGATTTGCACCCCCAGCTGCCGACGGCGCCGGACTCGCCTCACAGATGGCTGGCATGTCGCTGGACGGGCAGCAGACCATTAGGAGGAAGAAGAAGGATCGGCATGCGTTCCACACCGTCGAGGCCCCCGTCGGTTCGTCACAGCCATATAACGGCATCCCGCCCGCAGGAACGGCTGCCACCGCCTTCCTAAATGCAGACCCTTCAGCTACAGCAGGTGGCCAGTTCATCGGCCAGCCCCCTTCTCCGAATGTGTTCCCGGCCCCTGTCAACGCTCCCTACAATCCCGCCTCGCCAGCCACGCCCGCCGAGTTCGCCGCCAGGACGGGCCAGCCCCAGGTTCCAGGCTTCGTGCCCACCTCGGGGGGTGCCATCTCGCCTGATGACATTCCCAGCGTGCCCATCTCGAGAGATATCCCTCAACAGTATTATCTGAACAACGTCTATCCTACCTTCGAGCGCCATGTGCCGCCTCCCGCTACCATCTCCTTTGTGGCATACGACCAGGGAAACTCCTCGCCCAAGTTCACACGTTTAACGATGAACAATATACCTGCCAGCGCCGAGAGTCTCAATGGCACTGGACTTCCCCTTGGCCTCGTTCTGCAGCCCCTGGCTCCTCTTCAAGCCGGCGAGCTAGAAATACCTGTTCTTGATTTCGGAGACCAAGGCCCCCCCAGATGCCGTCGGTGCCGGGCTTACATCAACCCTTTCATGATGTTCCGCTCAGGGGGCAGCAAATTCGTTTGCAACCTTTGTACCTATCCAAATGATACTCCTCCAGAGTATTTCTACGCCACGACACCGCAGGGAGTCAGGGGAGACCGTGATCAGAGACCCGAGTTGACAAGAGGCACTGTAGAGTTCACAGTACCTAAGGAGTACTGGACGCGAGAGCCAACAGGCCTGAATTGGCTGTTTGTCATCGATGTTACTCAAGAAGCTTTTAACAAAGGGTTCTTAGAGGCGTTCTGTGAGGGGATTCTCTCAGCTCTATACGCTCCTGAAGACACAGACGATGACGGAGAACCAAAGCGACAGATACCACCAGGGGCTAAGGTCGGATTCGTCACCTATGATAAAGATGTTCACTTCTACAATTGTAATGTAAGCTCGCAACTCGCTCCCTTGGGATCGCCGCGCAGTGGCTTGAAACGCACCCGCTAATATCCCTCAGCCTGCCCTCGAACAAGCCCAAATGATAATCATGCCCGATATTGAGGATCCTTTTGTCCCTCTTAGTGATGGTCTGTTCGTTGATCCATATGAATCAGAAGCCATCATCACCTCCCTTCTTACCAGGTTACCCACCCTCTTCGCTGACATTAAGAACCCTGAGCCCGCATTGTTGCCAGCACTGGGCGCTTCTTTAGCTGCTCTAGAGAAGTCGGGAGGAAAGATGGTGTGTTCCCTATCGGCTCTTCCAACGTGGGGGCCGGGTCGTCTCTTTATGAGAGATAACGGGCAATATCCGGGAGGCGAGATCGACAAGAAACTATTCACAACTGAACATCCCGGCTGGAAGAAGATCGCAGAGAAGATGGTCGCCGCTGGTGCCGGCATCGACTTTTTCCTTGCGGCTCCCTCGGGTGGTTACTTGGATGTTGCCACAATAGGTAAGTTATGTTTCGGATTTCAAAGGAGTCCAGATGAAAGCTGACTTTACGAAGGACACGTATCTTCTACGACGGGTGGTGAAACCTTCTATTATCCCAATTTCGTGGCTGGCCGGGATAACGCGAAGCTGTCGCAAGAAATCAAGCACACTGTTACTCGAGAGACCGGTTACCAAGCGCTGATGAAAGTCCGGTGCTCGAATGGCCTTCAAATATCCTCGTACCATGGTAATTTTGTTCAGCATACTTTTGGTGCCGACTTAGAAATTGGAGTGATTGATGCGGATAAGGCGATCGGGGTCACGTTTGGATATGACGGAAAGCTCGATTCCAAACTGGATGCCCACTTTCAATCCGCTCTCCTCTATACGACCGCTTCAGGTCAGCGGCGGGTTCGTTGTTGCAATGTGATTGCTAGTGTCAGCGACAATGCGAGAGAATGCATGAAGTTTATCGATCAAGACTCCGTTTATACCATCATTGCGAAGGAGGCCGCGTCAAAACTATCCTCAAGCTCAAGCACCCTGAAGGAAATAAGACAGGTCGTAACTGAGAAAACAATTGACATTCTAGCGGGATATCGCAAGAACTTCTCCTCACAACCACACCCGCCTGGCCAGCTTGTCATGCCCGAGAAGCTTAAGGAGTTTTCGATGTACATGCTCGGCCTTGTTAAAAGTCGAGCGTTCAAAGGCGGGAATGAGACCTCCGACCGAAGAGTACATGAGTTGCGCATGATCAGGTCGATGGGCACTACGGAGCTTAGCTTATATCTCTATCCCCGTATGATTCCGCTACATAATCTCAACCCCGAGGACGGTTTCCCGGACGAGAAGACGGGCCATTTAAAGCTACCTCCCTCTATTCGAACATCTTTCAGTCGGGTCGAGCCAGGTGGAGTCTACCTGGTCGATAATGGCCAACAATGCCTCCTATGGTTTCATGCGCAGACTTCGCCGAATTTACTCACAGACCTTTTTGGTGAGGGTAAAGATAACCTCAACTCGCTTGATCCCTACAGCTCAACACTCCCGGTCCTCCAAACGCACCTGAATGCTCAAGTTCGAAACATCGTAGAATTTCTCAAGTCACTTCGTGGCTCGAAGGCATTGACGATCCAGTTAGCAAGACAAGGCATTGATGGCGCCGAGTACGAGTTTGCTAGACTGTTGATAGAAGATCGGAACAATGAGGCCCAGAGCTACGTGGACTGGCTTGTTCATATCCACAAGGGTGTGCAACTCGAAGTGAGTTTATCCTCCAAATTTACTGTATCATGACGAATCAGGACTAACAACCGATCTCAGTTGGCCGGCCAGAGGCGCAAAGAAGGCGACGAGGGCAGCTCGATAACATCTACTTTCTCGGGCCTGCGGCCAAGTTACTGGTGAGATGAAGGCGATGAAATAAAAGCGTTGATGACTTTTACACGCATGGCATTGGGAGGCGCATTAGAATCTGGATTGAGACACGGCATGGCGAATGTCGGAAGAATTCTTCAACCAAAAGCAAGCAATGTTATCCTATCGATTCCAACGTTACATATTACTCTTACGGGGCAAGCTTCAAGAACAAAGCAAACTCTTTGAACTGGTGTTTAAGTATCCGTTTCGACTCGGCCGTACACGTCCTCAGGCTCTGCCCATCACGAAGGTCCCGTCAACGATAGATAGCTATGGCGGAGTATATGGTCACGCCTAACTACAGTCCTGCCATGCAATTGCTAATACTGTCATTCTCTGCCCTCGCCTAACGACTTGTACGCCAGCGGCATTGTAGTAAAACTGGATATATACTTAGTATGTAGCGTGCCTCAGGTGGTGAGGAAACCCAATGCGTCGTTACATTTAACAAGCCGCAGATGAGTACCGGCATCTCTTAGCGTCTGTCTCAACGAGACAGACCCAATCGCTTCGGCAACTCCTGCCTATGCTGCCCATTAGTATTTACTTGGCAAAGTCATCTTCTCACGCAAACGCCTTCTCCCTACGAGGTCCAGACCGTTGCTTTTTCTGGAGGATGCCCCCTGATAGTCACATGGCAAACGTCGTAAAGATGGGCTAGTTAAGCCAACCCCATGCCGTCTATCTAGTAGTAACAAGACAAACAAACGTTATACGAGGTACCTATATGTCTCTGCTGGTCACATGTGTTGCATGGCATCGAATATCGAAACACCAAGCATCTAGGCAGTCCATAAGCTGATTATCATCATGACTGATCACGAAGCTGTCTATTCTCTTACCTACTGTAGCCGGAGATACTTTTTTTTTTGCTTCACCGCTTCTGTGAGGAATGTTACAATACTACAAGTGCTGTGTGGCGGTCTCAGTGGTACTTATCGGCAAGTACGCGCACCATCTACTTACATGCCGGTGATGGTAAAGAAGTCCATCCCGCGTGACATTTCTGCTCACGTCACTCAAAATCTAACTAACATCAATAATCTTCGTATTCTGATGCCCAGGGATACAATTCCACTCGTTGCGACTCAAGACATCTTGGCCAGCAAGCTTTCGCGTGGACGAAAATAACATTTATAATAAGCGAAAAGAAAAAAGAAAACGCTTCCAATTTTAGTTTGACGTCAAAGCATCGCGCTGGGGGCTGGGTAAGCGTTAAAAAATGCCGCGCTATAAAAATGTCAATGTACCAGTACACACAACGCCCGCGAGGGACGGTGGCGCGACCATATGCCGGCACCCAGTTCCCCGCCGACGCGGGTTGCCAGACGGCGGGAAGGCTGGGTGCCTCGCCGCAGGTTGTTGCGCCACTCACGCACTCACTCACTCACTCACTTCACCCGCTCGCTGGCTGCGCTGCATGTGAGCGATGAGACGCAGGACGGAGGACGGCGACGAGAAGGAGGGGAAAGGGGGGTGTCAAAAAATAAAAATAAGAACAAGAATAGAAACGGCCACTTCGCTGTCGTGTGCCGCCGCCACGAGCCGTGCCGCAGACGCGCGAGACAAGACGCTGTCTTGTCGATTGTCGATATGGTGATGCATGTATGTAATGTAGTTATGTTATGTGATAGATCACGTAAAACGGATCATGATCGAGACAATACATAACGAACTTTTTTTATCCCCTCGTCCCCCGCCCGTCCCGCTCTCGGCCGCTGCTTAACCCCTCGCCCGTGGACTAGATAGACACCAGACACCTGGTTTAGGTGCCGTGCATAATCCGTGCGCGCGGTGGCGCACGCGGCATTCTTTGCTCTGGGTTAGTTAGTTATAGGATACAGATAGGTGGCTGTTACTTGTGAATAGAAAAGAAGATAGAAAAAAAAAGAGAGAGAAGGAGAGAGAGAAGTAATAGCTGTGGCAGCTCTCAGGCACTACCCTGTAGAATATTGTGTTGTTGATTTGTTTTAATCCGGCCTTTTCAGCCAAGTCCTGACTGATGATATTGCCTGTTCGTGGTGGCGGTCGTATCATGGGCACATGCGACGACCTTAGAACGCGGGGTCCCGTCCACTCCCAAGCCAGATGCTGCAGTCGGATCGGTGACGACCAGCGAATTCCCAGTGTTGCATGTTTCCTTTTGGCTTGGACTGTGCACCTCTTCTCAAAGAGGTTGATCCCCATATCAGAACAGACGCACTCAGCTGGGAGGCGTCATCTTCCACCGCTTGCAATCACCTCCTAGGGGCAGCTCCGGACACCCGCTGCATCACTGTACCACGCGTGCGCCATACCTACCCGTCACCGTAAGTCGCCGCATCGGTACTCACCTAGCTGTGTTGCGGAGGGGTAAACTGGCGGCTCATCGCTTGGGTGAGTGAGGTTGCAAGGACCCCGAGTTTCTGTAGTTACGCTAGAGTCCCTTGGTCCTTGATGGGATCACAGTTACGTACCCATACCATCTTGGATCGTTGTACCTTACATTTAGCGACGCGGAGCACACAGCTAATTTAAAACAGGTAGCTACAACTATATGAGACGTCTTGCTCGTTTTAGATAGGGTATCAAGCTGCGGACGAGATGGAATGAGCACCTTATCTCTGCAACACCTAGACTGGCAAGAAACTGTTTGATCAGGGGTTAATTATAGGACGCGAAACCTACCTACCACCTGCGACAGACTACTCAATCGGGAAATGGGATGAGCTCGTTACGCGCGTTGTGGCGATAGCGGCTTTTGAATAGGAGAGACTGCTCAGGTGTTGCAGCCGTTAAATAAGGGGTAATCGCCTCGTTAATTCCTTCTCCTCGCTCCACCCAGTGAAGTAATGGCGTGCTTGAGGCTTGCATATGTCTCTGCCTTGGCAAGGCTGGACCCCCCGATTGTCTCAGGCCGCGCGGTATACCGTTGACGGAAAGGTGAGACCGCTGAGCTTATTATGATCAAATAACTCGGGCGGGCTAGATGGATTTTGCGACGGGCAGGCGGACGTGACTCCGGTTACCCATCTGGAACATAAGATGAGCACTGGTCACGCTGCATCCTCACCGCTCCGGCTTCCCGTGTGGCGAGTGGAAGCTACGCTCACCGCCAGTGGACGCGGGTGTTGCGAATGGAACCTCATTCGCCGACGAGATCAAAGATAAAACGGGATTGGATATGAAGGGGCCCGATGCACAAAAGACGACTATTATTATTAAAAAGCTACTAGCGCATGAAATGATAAATGGGTTCCGTAGGTAGGGATGTAATCGAAACTGCACACTCGTTGATACCAGCCAACCGAACTGTTCCAGATGTCATCAGAAGTTTCGAATAGGGTCGAATTGCTCCATGCTAAATTAGACACACCGACTTCTCACTGTGACCCAAAGGTTGGATATAGTCTCAACGCACTGACAAATGAAGTACTTCTCTATTCCTGCGTATTATAACCAGGTATCGTAAAGTCTCGGTGAGCGGAGCGCACCGATAAATTCTGAAACGGACTCTGAGTCGGAATTCTGGATTGATAGCGAGTCCACCGCCCAAACTCCTTGGAAACTGCCGCACGAAAGGAACATAAACGCCAAGGCTTTCCAAAGCAAAGACAAGTGGCACAAGGAAACCATTTCAAGCCCCTACCTCCTAGCTCCTCGACCCACAACGGTGGTATTCGGATAGATCCGGCTCAACTTCCGCCGTCCCCCGTGAATCTGTCGTGCGATGGGGCACGACTGTTTGGATGCGACCCTTGTTAAATTGTAAGCATCGAGATGTCGTACCGGGGGTCTGGACGATTCATGACATGGTGTATTTCGCTTGCGCTAAAAACACGCTGGAATGTTTCAAAATCAGTCGGCTCTCCGGTCGAGTATGGGCCCGAGTGGACGGACGACTTCGCTTTACCCTTGAAGCTGCTTGCGTAGCCATGCCTGCTTTTCTTCGCGATGTCCTCCAGGATGAGTTTTGTCGTGCTCTGGTAAGCATCTTCGAAGACGAAGGCTACGTGGTCGAAGCGGCCACGTAGATCTGGGTCATAAAGAAACACCTCTCTCCAGATCTCTGCTAGCTCCTGGGGCGGGTTGCGATACGCGTTTCCCAGCCCGAAGTCCCCGATGACCACAGATCTGTGGCCGTAGTAGGCGCAGATTCGGAGAGCCGACCGAATCTTATTCTTGACCATATCCCGCTCGAGGGGGAATGCGTATTTCGAGCCGGCCTCACATAACTTCGGCCATCGTATCGCAGGCATGGAAATGACTGGCAGGTCGTACCACTGATCCAGCTTTTCATATTGTTCATGCGGCCCACGAAAGACAACGACATATTCCGAGTATATCCCCCCCTCTGATGGGATGGGATAGTTACAATCAACCTGCGAGCCGGGACCTGGTATGCTCAATGCAGCCGAAAGGGTGCTTCGCTTGCATAGTCGTTCTTCATACCCGATGGCGCCAGTCTCCCAATCCCCTCCAGCGCGCTTGTCGTTGGCCGCGCAAATAAATGGTATACGAGTCTGAACTCGCTCCTTCCAGTCGATGGTGAAATCAACAGGATCTCCGGCGCAAACATCTTGATCGGCAGGGTTAAATCACCGCTTTTAGAGGGAGGGGGCGCGGAGAGGAGAACAGGAGGTACTCACAGAAATCCGGAATAGGAGGTAATGAAGGGCCCAGAGGCTGCAAAGGGATCTGCTCTAGGGGCTTTTGAAAAAGATAGGAGTAAGTTGGCCATTGGTGCGCATATTCCTTGCGAATGACTGGAATGTAGTATTTCTTAGCTTCGGCGGCCACCTCAGCAGGTTTGGGTTTAGACGGAGGCATTTTGATAGATGTCCCAAGCGTATCCTTTGCTGGTTCTCGCCGACGGCAGATGCTTCGTCTGGAGATATATCATGACATCCATGGGAGCAGAATTGAAGACCTGGGAATGTACTAACACTTATATAACAGCAGCAGGTAAAGCGCGGAATTGGTCCAACTGCGACAGATGCTCCAGCTACGTACCTCGGCGGCATTCTAGGATATGTTTCTAGCATGATAAGCAGAAAACATCAAGGCGGCGAGAGACGGGATGAACCCTGTGTTACCAAGTCAAAATGATTGCATGATCAGGGCTCCATATGTCCTAGACATTAAAATGAGCGAATAAAGAGGCAGGGAGTTGAAGATGCTCCAGGATGTATGAATTTGGCCGTTCCTTGTCGCTTGTCTTCGAGAAAGCTGCAAAGAATCAGGCCCAGGGCTTCTGTATGACCATTGATTTCCCAGGCCGACGGGAATCGATGTTCCAAGTGAGATCAGGAAACACACTGCAGATAGCCGAGGTGGCACAGATCTCAGTTGTACTCCTCACCGCAATACATCGTCATACCATGGGCGACCAGCATGAGATGTTTGGGTCTGGCTATCCGGGGACCCTTGTACGCACTCGTCTACGGTCGATATACAAAGCAAGACCAGACGCCGATAGAGTAACGTTGAGGTCCATGATGCGTCGAGGCGGACAAAGACGTTTGGTCAAAATGCTCCGATGCCAGGTCCAAGCTGCGAGGTCAAGGCGCATCGCCAACTGGATATATATATGTGTGTACGTAAATATATCTCCATCTACCACAGAATGGGCATATCCAATTATATGTCGAAGGCATGTGAAAAGGGGGCATGAGTGACGCCGAGTGCATCTACTACAGCGCCGTGGGCCATAGCGCAGAATTGACGTACAGACTTTAGGCCTATAAAGGCCCGATGAGAATGGCGTATAACTACGTAGTAATAGGATCCGTGTCAGATACAATGGGAGAATGGCTCTAGTGGCGGCCAGACAGCCCGGGCAAGAGTCTCAGCTGAAGAGTCTCAGCTGAAGTACATAGCAAGAGACAGACTCCTAACTTAGAATAGTAGTGTGGGCTTCGGTTACGACTGGAGAGAAGTAGACTTATCGAAGAGACAGCAGCCATCCACAATAAGCCTGTCTCTGTATTTGTGGAGGCCAGCGCGCGTGACGTGTGCTCTGCCGATACGGGCGAAGGAGAATGACAGGGCACTCGAGCTCCTCGCCCTGAACGTCCAGGTAAGTACTTAAAGCTGGTGCATACTTTCGCATGATGGCCATGGCAGCCGAATCGTACATCGTACGGCATATGGAGATGGGTAGGACAGCATATGCTCAATTGAAGTGTTATTGTTACGGAGCTGTGCATGTAGACACGGCCTCAGCGTCTGGTCGGTGTTTTGGGTGACCTTGGCAGGTGACGGCAGACTGCCCGAACCGGGTGTCGATTACCTAATCTTAGGTAAGCATTCCGGTACATTGTATTTCCAGTCCGACAAGGGAGGTACCTAGGTACATAGTAGGTGCTTTATCGGCCCCCACATAGTCTGAGTGGCTGCAAAACCAGCCAACCAGAAGCTTAGGTCTCGACGGGGCAACTAATTCGTGCCCGTTGCTGCTTTTCATGATGGCTGCCCGTCTCACTCACTCACTCACTCATCACGGCCGAATTGGGTCGTGAGTTATTGCTCCTCTTCTTCTGGACTACTCACCAATCGCCAGTCATGCTCACCCAAGCCTAAACACCGAAATATGGCAATCCCTATATCCGACCTTCGTTCTTGATGTTCCCGCTCGACTAGATTGAGAGATGTCGGTGTTCTTCCCTCGTGTGGGACGAGGCTTGTCAAGGGCAGCCCTAAGTCGCTTCATTGTCTCATCGGCTTCTTCACGCGCCTTCATATCGACGTTGCCGAGGAGCGTGTCCGGCTTACTGGATTTCAAGCCAAGCGAGGCCGTGGCAGATGTGCGGATCGACGGCTATGTGCGATCTGTACGCGCTCAGAAACGCTACCATTTCGTAGCTCTCGGCGATGGCTCGTCTCTCGAGTCACTCCAAGCCGTTGTGCCTGCGGATCAGGCGGAAGGGTAAGCCGTTGGGCCTCGCTGAATCACACAAACCTTCACCGCTGACACAGTGCTCTACAGCTTGACCATCGGCGCTGCCGTTCGACTGGATGGCGCCTGGGCCCCATCTCAGGGTCGCGGTCAGAGTCACGAGCTGCAGGTGTCACAAGCCACCGTCCTGGGTCCATCTGACGCGAAGGTGCGCTCGCTTGTTCTTTAGCGTCTGAATCTCTGTGGCCTGATGCTCACTGACCCTCTTAGACATTTCCAATACAAAAGAAATATCAGACACCGGAGTTTCTGAGAACCTTGCCTCATCTCCGCCCACGCATACCTTTCAACTCAACTGTCTTACGCTTTCGCTCCGAGGTAATTGCTTCTTTAACGAGATTCTTCAACAGCCGTCAGTTCATCCAGACCCACACACCGATATTCACCGCCTCAGACTGTGAAGGCGCTGGCGAGGTTTTCAATATCCTCACGGAGAATGAGCAAAGCACCCCCCCTGCGAATCCGCCTAAGCCCTTCTTCCGAAAACCTGTCTACACGACTGTGTCATCCCAATTGCATTTAGAGGCCTTGGCTCAAGCATTAGGCAACGTGTGGACTCTTTCGCCAACCTTCCGCGCAGAGCAGAGTGATACACCACGGCATCTGAGCGAGTTCTACATGTTAGAGGCCGAACTTAGCTTCACAGATAATCAGAACGTTGTCATGGATCTCGTCGAGGATATGTTGAAGCATGTCACTTCCGATCTTTCGGATTCAAAGGTGGCAAGTGAAATCCTTGGCCCGGTGGGCGATCGCTCTCCAGACCTGGCTCCCACGGAACAAGTCGCTCAACGCTGGCGAGGACTTACCCAGCATGTGTGGCCCCGTATTACCTACACAGAGGCGGTTAAAATTCTTGAATCTGCCGATGTATCCTTCGCCCATAAGCCGGTATGGGGAAAGGACCTTCATACCGAGCATGAGAAGTTCATTGCCGCCAAAGTAGGGAGAGGATATAGTCCAGTGTTCGTCACAGATTATCCTAGAGATATAAAACCGTTCTACATGAAAGCCGGAGAGACAGATCACGACGTATTACCACCCGGAATCACAGTCCAGTGCTTCGACCTTCTTGTACCAGAGTTTTGCGAAATTGCCGGGGGCTCGATGCGCGAGCATCGGCTAGAAAACTTAATCGAGTCCATGCGTTTACGAGGACTCAATCCTCCTAAAGATCATTCACCGGCTTTGCAGGAGCTCGCCAATAATCTTGATTGGTACATAGACCTTCGGCGATGGGGTTGTCCGCCGCATGGTGGCTTTGGCTTAGGCTTCGACCGCCTGATGTGCTATCTTACGGGCGTCCAGACAATACATGACACAGCCGCCTTTCCCCGCTGGCATGGCCGGTGTGATTGCTAAAGGGCCATCTCTGTGATGCAAAGTATTTTCTCGTTAAGCCTTACCCGTCCAAGAATGGTTAAAAGCTTGTGCGACTCCCTTACAAGACAAATAGAGGTCTTGCGTTACACGAACCTAGAGTAGAAGGATTAGGCATTCTTCACGTAAGATATGTACGGTTACCGAACCCATCTCGACGAGCCCGTCAAACTCGAGGCTATGTGTCATGCCACAGTCGCGGTGGTAATCAACGAAATCTCCCCAAGCATTAATCCGCCGCTCCGGTTTTCGAACTCTCAGACTCAAAACCCTCTGAAGCTTGCTCGAATAACTGGCACCAGCCCGTCTGTAAGATAAATTGTCGACTTGTATACTTATTTCAATTTTTTGAAGCCCTGTTCTCAAGCACTTATTTCGGCCTCGGCTCATAAAGGTACCCGTGGAGTGACATGTTCTGATTAGTAGCCGAAACAAAGCAGTCGAAAAATATTTGTGATTTCGTCACCGCGTACCCGCAGTATCCCGAAACGGCCACATCTCGGGTGTCCTAAATGAATCAATGGAACCAACAACAGGCATGCAGACGTCAAATTCGCGCGGGCGATTGAATGCAGAAGGATTAGGGCCGACAGGAATACGCCGGTTAATGACATCTACGCGAGATCGTCACGCTTTCTCTAACCTTCGGTCATCGCAAGCCATCGAAGCGGCTGGCCATCATACAGCCTGGGTGTAAGGTATCACATGTGGCCTGGCTACAGAATACAGTGCACAAAGGCTAGTACGGCTTGATGCAGCACACAATTCTGTCTTGCTTTGTGTGACTGTACGATACCTCGCCAGCTTATGCGAGATTACACCCTTCACACATCGAGGTCCTCGGGTAGCGGTAGCGTTTGCTAATCCACTGACATCCCGGATGGAGCGCTACATTACGTGATTCGAAACCCACCTTGTCAGTATTTCACCGGCGATTGTGCAGCACTACATCGCGAAGATGGATTCATTGCCATTCCAAGCTGAGTGGCCACGCAACCGTCGCCTCCCTAATCCGGCCAGGCTTCTCGTCACCGACCTACCCGCATAGAACGGCACATCGGGGCGAAGATGGCGAATGTGCGTGCCAATTTTCGGCAGATAAGTTGACGTGACATTATTGAATATGCCCGGATACTAGCACCTTTGTAGAATTCCGTTCCTGCTTTCGATTCACAATTCCTAATTACAGCAGCGACAGGCCATAAAAAACCGTGCAAATGCATAAGCAATAAAAGCACTGTTGATTGCATGTTTCCCTCGCAAAGCTATATTTACAGCAACACTATATTTCCACGGCTTAGCACCCACTATACACAACAATATACCCAGCGGTATAGTACCTACCCACACAGCAGGTTATTCTTCGCGGTATTATTTATCACTCGCGCTGCAGGTGGCTACCATTTGACTTGATTATCCTGCTGTTCAGCGGCTGCGGCCAGGCTGCAGCCAGCGGGATGTGATGCCAACAGGCAGATACTACCTAGCTGAAGCTTGTGATTCGCTAAATTTATTAGAGCGAAGCGAGACCTTCCGTGTTTTGCGACCTAAGCCTACTGACAGCAGACCCGGCGTTGCCTTCAAGAGCACCATTTCTCCTGAATAGGTAATCGAGGCTACTCGACCGATGCTTAGGCGATCAACGTCGCCTTCTTGGCAGTAACTGCACAGCTCGTTTGGCTTTCACCCTTCTGGTCGTTCACATGCGCTGCCTACGGTCGGCCCCAGTGGTAGGCTATGCTGCACTTCATCGGCCTTAAGAAGCGTGGCGTTCACGCGCATACCTAGAGAATTGGAGGCAGTCAAGCTGCAGGCGAAACTCGCAGATCGCACAGCGATCGCTTATGGGGCCGCGTAAACGATCTTGCCGTCTATCTTGCGCAACATGATCCTCTTTCCAAGTAACCATGCGCTTTTAAATCTCTCGGGAGGCTACGGGGAGAAAAGAAATTCCCGAGGGTCACGCGGTCGTTCCCATAATGGCACGACAATGATCGAACCACATTAGCAATATCTAATAAAAGTTTGTCGTAACGTGGACCGGTGCATAAACATGGGGCGCCTAAAAGACTCGCCTATTTTACAGATAATTGTCAATTACTGACTGTATCACGACTATAGTTGGCCTATGGTTACTGCTACGTTGATGGAACGAGCTGCAGTGTTACTCACCCGCGTCTACGAAAGGCGGCCGCTCTATCGGCAGACGCATACGCGACGTTCCCGCTTTATGTGGGTGGGTGATTGGGCTCGCTATCAGTACACCTGGTCTCGCTGAGGATACTGAAACATATACTCATATTATTTAGTTAAGGTTATATGTTCTTCACGTGAATTCAAATGTGTCCGGACGAGCAGGCAAATCAACCAAGCCATTGAGTATCCGTTGCAGCCGAGACATTGGGGAAGTCTGGGGGCGCCTTGATGAGGCGATGCAGTGGTCTTTTTCCGATCGCCAGTGATAAACCGGGGAGGATGATTCATCCGAAAAGGAAATAACATGTTTGTTACCACCATGCGTAACTACCGTACTCTTGCAGCCACGAAGTATCGAGGCCGCTTTTGGTGGAGGTGTGTAGTATCGTATTGAGCGTTTTCGTCCTGCAAGCCTCGCATGTGGGTGTCGTGTGGCGTCCTGATCTTGGGGATCTGATTCGTCAGTGCCTGCATGTTCTTCGAATTAAGCTTATAAGCTTGTTCGGTGTTGCATAGTGTTCGGGAATCGGGAGTTGGGGCACGATTGGGGTCCAATATTTTCTTAAAATACCTACGACGGGGTAATATTCCGTGCTGCGACCAACTTACTCCCAACTGCATCATGCATCATCTCGATTTATCATCGTCCGCTCATCGATGGCGCTCCGTTTGCATACGGACATACGACCATTCCATGCGAACGATGCATTGCGGACGTGACGAGTCTACTCCTCCACGCTGGAGGCCAGGAGCCTCGGACCTGATGTGGGAAAGCTCGGCGTTCTTGGTTATTATTGGAACTCTGATAGGATCGCCAGTCCTGTTATTGGTGGAATGTACCAGTACATGCCCATTTTATGATGACGTTCACGATCTCCGAGCGGAACACATGACAAGTCTTTTCTCAAGCCTGTCGCCGGTCATTGCCATACGCCCTCATTTAGGTAGACGGTTGGAGCAGAATCGAGCAAGGCGCTTCCTACCAAGAAGCGAAAAGCTACATCCTGATCCACGGTGCCCCTCCCTTTCGAAGCTAATTCTTGGTATCTCCTCTTTTCATGTTTCAACCTGCTCCGAAGGACGATCACTGTATTGTCCCATAAACGATTAATAGGACTAGGGACTCGGGGCCGAGCGCCCATGCTTTAGGAACGGTGTTTCAGCACAAGTACGGTAACGCTCTCCGAATTCCCTTCTCCTCTGGCTGTCGCTCCGATTTACCGAGCACGAGGTCAACCGGGTTCCGCAATCCAGTGTTGCCTATGTGTTGCAGCAGGGCTGCGTGGCGCCCAACAGAAGTCCTCACTCCTGCCTGTCTTGCATCTGCATAGGTACCCCAAGATACAGCCGTCGGTCTCCAATTAGGACTTTGTATCTACCGGTACCAGGGAAACTAGACACACGAGTATACATCACAAAAGCCGAATGCATGGGGCGTAATGGTATACAGAGCTATGACGACGCTTCCCGAAACACTATAGCAGGCGATTTATCCACGTTATTGGCTTGTTTGGATTAGAAGTGTTCCCGGCCTCCAACCTCGGATCTTCCCCAAGACTGCCCTTCAAGACTGGGGTCGTCGATCATGACCTACGCCCTAGGCACGACACATGCTGCAGTTCGTCACTTGTCGAAGCGTTCTCCAACACGCATTGCCTTGATACTGCTACCCTCCCCCTGGTTCCAACGATCTCCAATCTTGACTGCTCGGGGTGCGCATATCGATGACTTCGAGTCTGGCCGTTGGGTCATACGCCTCATCCCCGCCACTGACCGTTATGCCCGTGCCACAACTGTGCAGTGATAGTCGCAGTCTCACAAATTCCCACAGTATAGGCACGTACTATGTAGAATCATGGAGCATGCCAGCTCCGTTTTAACGGATACCTTACCTAGGTGCTGGGACACAAGCTTCCCAAGTCAGCAAGAGTGTCCGGATCTTGATACGGAATATGCCATAGTCACATGAACTGCCTGTAACACAAGCGGGTGTGCGGTTCTTGGCTGTTCCAGTCGGGCATCTAGGGTAGTGCACTACAACTTAGCGACTACACCTATCGCATAGACTTGGCCTTACACTATTAGTATACACGGCCAAGACGTGGACGACTAGGATTACGTGATTTGCCATGTCGGAATGGGTATTTGGTAATGCTTACCTGAGTTAATGGCCAGAGGAGATGTGCTAACGGTACTTTTTTGCCTTCGGCGATGCCACCACAACGAAAACACTGGCTGCACTAGCATCCGAAAGGCCATGGTCCCATTCAGCATTCAAGTGGCTTGCTGTAACGAGTTTGCGGTAACAATCACGAGCTTGTACAATGCGGCGGAGCTCCGGTCAGGGTTCCCAATCCTTCCTCCGGTCGCTTCCATGGCCCTTGCTCCAACATACATACGTACCTGGTAATGCGCGTCGCGAGATTGGCAGGATACGGCTCCTGCGTCGACGCCATCGCAGCGCTCGGGATACCGTGACCATGGTACACTAATGGCCATCCCCACAGGTGTGTCAAAATTAACCTAGCTGATCTATTCATGATCCCATGTACGGTATCTCGCCACCGTATAGAAATAACCGTCAGCAAATCCGTCGGTGTTGTGTCTTGGCGTTCTTGGCTTACTAGGTGCGAAGCTGTGTTAACTCTGCCTTTGTTGGAACCGCCTGAGCAGGCCGAGGTCTGCGATGTAGTAATGCTCGCTAGGCTATACGTAGCCAGCGCCGGCTAACCCGGTTTCCCATTAAGGCGCAATGGCCTCACCATCTGATCTAGAATAGATCACGCTAAGCATGCTTCCTCCAGCGAACCATTTTCTCCATCCCTGTGATCGTATGAGATCTTGGGTGGCATTCGACAGCCTCGCCGGCTTCGCTTATCATCTAGGCAAGAGAGCTATTACCACGCCGTCTCGCGTGATGATTCCGTTCTTGGGTAGCTTGGTTTGATATCGGGATGGTGTGAAGGGTCCCGAGTTTATAAACCTGACACGCGCATGAATGAGGCTTGATTTCGAGCCAAACGAGAGGGGGTAATCCAAAACGACAGAAAAGCAAACAAGAAGGCGATGACGAAGACCGACTGTGCCTTTCTAGACCGGTCCGTGATCAGGACATCCTCGCTCCGACGATGGAGACGAGACAGCACGTGTTCGGAGGGGCACGATCCTCATAACAGCCCTCCACACAAACAGGGATGCCATATAGAAAACAAAAACAACTAGTCTTATCGCTTCATGTTGGTATACAAGAATTAACGTACATGGCACGCCAGCAGGTTCGCGCCGCCGTTGTACATGATACAGTGCCGAAAACCGTCCAGGAGACGCCCCGTGCTGCTTCTGCTGGGCACCATAAGCAGCCCTGTGTGATCCTTTGCCGGCCGCATGAAATATATCGCAGAGTATTCCCTTATCCTACCGATATATGGTCAACGCCAGTTCCGGGACTCTGGTACGTCTGGGAATCTGGCCCCATCATAACGGGCGAGCTAAAGGCCATGCAATGCAACCTCCGTATCCCTACTGCAAGCCAGCCGGTCCTCAGCGTTCCTTCACTTGATACACTGCCGACGGTAAGGGGGTAGTGCTTATCTCACTTACTCGAGGGTATGTATCTTGGTGTATGAATGCAACGGCGAGACAAATATGTATGTTGGGCCGGTATGATGTGTAGCTATGCTTGAAGCACATCCTCCAAGCGGTCTCCAAGTCGACTCTCCAGCCTCTTGACTTCGCTAGCAGATACCTACTGCTATGCAGTGACTTCTGGGCTGCATACAAAACGTAACCCTGACCGGTTCTATTTTAGTCGAGATATCCTGCATGGTATTTTGTCTACCCACGTTGTCGTCCGTCGCGGTCGCGCATCCAAGCCCTGCAGATACTCGCGCTCTGCTCGGGCTAATGCCGTAACCAAGCTTTCAGCAGCAATTCTAGAGCGGTTCCTTTTTACGCCTCTTTCGCTACTTTATCTTGCGATCTGGACGGAATGTCCTCGCGTGGCCGGAATTGTTTCCGCCGGGTCAATGCTGCATCCTGCGGCTTGTTCGTCGTTCCCCTACAAACTCCTAACTCCGAATCCGGCGACGTGCTTGTGTGAAGGCTTCGAAAAGAGGAGGCGCTCCTGCTTTTATCGGTTGACATAAAGAGAAGGCTTGACATTCGAAGTATCGTATACATAAAAGGACTGCTGTGTCACAGATGGTTGTCGTACGTCTCATCCTCTCATGAAGATATCATGATAGCCCGGATACTCATGGCTCTAATGCCACTGGGTGTGTGTTAGGTACTCCGTACTCCGTCAAATCGCCCACAGCCCCTGCAGAAGTTACCCTTGCAAAGGACTTCGTGGAATCTGGCACGAGCCTGCTGGACAGACGGTAAGAGCACTCCAGGGGTGAGATACTCCGATCAGGCTCGGGGACCGTAGCGACTGGTAAGGTCCCGAAGGGACAGAGAGACTGGTTGTAGCCGATCGATAGCCAAGGTAGGAAGAGTTCTAAGGGCTTCTGAAGGGATTTTTTTTATTTTTCGACAAAAGAAAAAGAACCAGGGCAGTCCTGATCCTACGTAGATATCAAGGGTCAAGCCATGAGTAAAGCTGGCCTCGCACGTGTCATGTGGAACAGGAACGGACGGACGGTAAGAGTCTAACCTACAACATACTAGATAGGAGGCCCTAACGATCCTCGACATCCTACCCGAACCCTCGAGTATCTTATCCTGCTCCCTAGTCGACTGGGATAGGCAGGCCTTTCACCAAAAGTGACAGCAACCTCCCCGGGAATCCCGTGTACTATCTCTTTGGTAGCTAGTACTTACAATGTTTTCCAAATCTAGGGGCGTAGGCCCTTGATCTACACCATCAAGGCGTCGTGCACGAGCTGGTGGCTGCATGGAATATGTGCCCGTTCACACTGTCACTCTGAATACAACGGAAACGTCGTTGGCCCTGTCGGTCCCGGAGAGGTGAGCTAAGAGGGCCAAGCTCTAGCCTTGCGGGGCGGTCCGTTGAGATCCCTGGCACAGTACACAGTTTTGCCCATTCTTTATCGCCTGCCGTAGCATGTAGGCTGGCACTTCGTCGTCGTTGGGGGATAGGTAACCCTCGGGTCCCGAAGTTTACTCAGGTCCCTCCCGGCCCGGTCATGTTCTCCTACACAGTACAGTAATGTCGGGAACCGCAAGGACTGGCTGCACCGCTCGCGATGTATCATAATCGGTAGTTCACAGTCGTACGCACTACTAATTGCCCCATCTACGTACGCTCCCTTTTCGCTGGCCACGTGGCGAGCCCGCTGGTATTTATTGTTTTGTAATCACGACGAAGATCGTCATATCGGTTCGTGCCAAGTACGTATTACGGCAACGTCTCGGTAGTTCTGTCCGCCCTGTAACGCTCGAGCTCTGGCAAGTCAGCGGCTCAGATGACACAAGTCTCTGACGGGCCCCTCGGTCCTTTCGCCTTATAGTAGAGCGCCCAATATTCCGGGGTCTTCGGCAGGCAGGCAGTAGATCATTGAAAAAAAGCTGGCTCGGGCGGTTGTGTCACCTCTTGTCTGCATTCTCACGCGTTAGGTGACTCTCGGACATGCATGGTGGTGACATGACATACTGGGCACTACATTGTGAATGGACAAAAGCGCACAGGCTCCAAATAAGCATTGCATATATACCTGGGCCAAGGCGGCTACGCGGGCATAAGGAACCCCCCCAAAGGCGCCCGAGGAAGCCCAAATGAGACGGCTAGTAGAAATGTGGCGGCATCGAAAATTTAAAGATCACGGCAACTGGTTGGTTCTTCTGCCCAATCCAGATCTAATCAATAGTATGCGTGAGTACGTGCCTGGGCGTCTCAACGGCTAAATTTGTTCCGTTAATATCCAACCACAGCAATTCCCCGATGGGAAAAGCCTCCCCTGCTTCTGGCACGGTGAATATGAGGCGCCCAATCGGGAAGTGTCAGGTCTTGGCCGCCAATCTACAGCGCAGCATGGACCTGAAGATTATCTAGAGCTACCCCAATCCGCGACATGTACAGCATACATTGCATCTTTCCATGATCGTCGCCGGGTCAGCGTAGCCTCTGCAACGTGTCCTCGTCGGCGACTCGGTCCTTGGTCAGAACAAGCATCGGCAATACCTGACCGCAGTATTAAGCTTTTTCTCATTAACCCGGGGCTTCCGAGCGAATAGACTACCCGGTGTTACTAAGTAAGTGTCTGGTTTAATCCCTACGGGCACGTGGCATGGGAGAGATAAAGGGGTGTGCCTTGCGATGCAGCCGGGATAGAAAACTTACTTTTGTAACTGTAAATAAGAGTACCTCGGTCTGCTGGGTGTAGGTAGAGTGAGTAAGTACTTAGCCTTCCCCAGCTTCATCTAGAACGATGTACCCCTGCCATTTACCATGGTTTAGTGTCCATGATGTACCACAAACAGACGAGTGCTGGTTGTCAAATCGTACGCAGTGTACGCGCATATACGGAACCATGGCACCTACTCGTGTGTGTACCGAATGCTAGGGCAATTTCTAGCCTATTCAATAACAGCCATGCTGCTTCTGTTAGCCTATCCGGGTTCTTGTGAGCTAAGACTTATCTACTGATAACTTATCCCCTATCTACTTCATTTGCATTTGTCACTTACAGGCTGTAAGTTAGATGAGTCAAATGTCAACAGTCATTAATCTGTCTTACCGCCAGTTATATGAAACAATACCACGCATGTACTACAGGCAGACCGTCAAGGTTGACGAGTTAAGCGATGGGGCAGCCTTCTGCTAGGACCACAGATCAATGTCCGTGTTGGGTAGCACGGACGAGACATGAACCGCGCTAGCGGCAGGACGTTGCAAAGCTTGTTTAGATTAACATGTCTTGCCACGAGGTGACAGAATAAATTGAATGGTGATCTGTAACCAGAGACGGAGCAGCGCACCCATTTCAGGAGAGCTAGTGCCTGATAACGGAGCATTCATCTCCGTGAAGATCTTGGGCACAGGAACATCGTCGCGGGACAATGCCAGCCGGCGCCGCGCGCGCGCACACATCAGCAGGGAGCGGCAGCGGTAGCGGGATACACCATGATGGTGTAACCTTGACAACTGATAACAAAAAAAAAGACAGGCGGTGAATACCTGAATCGAAGTACGGAGTACGGGGGAGTTGAAACAACTGCAATCTGCACTCAATCTGGAAAGTGGTTTGACTTAGTTACACACGCCATAGCGTACCGCTATAAACCAAGATTCGAACATCTGATAATCGATCTATCATGCGGACCGTCGGGGCGAGACTGCGATCATGACGAGGTGCAGAAACATCGAGGCGATGACTCAACTGCTCGTAAACGTTTTACTGGTACAGTATATCGTGGCCCTCACGAGTGGTTCCCTCAGCATGGAGTAACATGGGCACCGGCCCCATTCACTTACTACGTATCAACATGTCTCCCAGCCCTGCAAACAAAGACCACTTACCACGCGAATGCAATCTGGGTCCTTTTCTCGGTGCGTTGTATCGGTCCGAAAGCTCGTCAAAAAAAAGCGCCACCAGCATCTATTCACACAAGCTACCTACCAACAGTCTCACGAATGTTGCGTGTTATTCAGCCCTAGCCTCCTTATCTGTAAAAGAATGGCGAGAACCACTCCTGGCAGGCAAAGATGGGTGGTCCTGTTGGCCACGATCAAGCATACTTGTAGTCGTTAGCGAATTGCAGCTGGGATTAGGGCAGAGACCACAGCTAACAACGGCGAGGGTCGGTCCCAAGAGGCTGGAACGAGAAATCCTTCGCGAGTTCGCTTAAGCTTCACACTCTAACAGGAGATAGGTATGCGTCGCATCTAGACCCGAGCCCCCCCCCCCCCTTGCAACAGCATCGCCCTGCCGCTATAGCCTGTAAGTATCGTCAGTCGAACGAGAGCGTGCCAGGCAGCCAACAACGAACAGTGGCACACCCAACGGGTCAGGCGCAGCAGGCACGTGAAGGGTGTAGCCTATTTCTATACGATGGCCGCAGAACCCGGGTCTCTCAGCAGACTACCTAGGTAGGTAATCAATGGCATCGTATTAGCCCGTAGTCAGCGTGCTCTGGGCACGTTATGCGTTACCGATTACGCGGGTCTAACCAGACGCTCTTGGCGATCACGAAGGGTAGGTAGGTAAGTAAGTAGGCAGGCAGATAGGTAGCAGCAAAATAGCTCATGTCAGCGAAGTGCCAGCGCCGATACCTCACGGCCGCAGGTTTGCCTTATAGCCGCTCACCGATCCGGCTGCATCAAATAAGCGGCCCCCTTCATCGAAGAAAAAAAACCGCCGACAGATGTAGAGCCGGAGCAGCCCCGCCGCCATCTCACGGTACCTTAGGGGAAGCGACCTTGGGGACTCGTATCAAGTCGGCGATAGCCTCACTACGTCTCCATTCTCGCGCCCAGAGTGGTTGCCCCGTTGGTACTCTGCATACATAGTAGTGTATGGTGGACGGCCATGACCCATAGTACGTAGCATCCAGGTCACAGCAGCCCATCGTTCGATCCAACCCGCGCGCCAAGTAGGAATCTCAGGTGCCTTCACGCCACGGACTGAACACCCCCGCCCGCAGCCCCCCCCGACGTACTTGTAGGTAGTAGCCTATCTGCGTTCTGCTCTGTGACAGCTTGACGGGAATGCTTACCTTCGCTGGAGTAGGCGGGGTCTTGGCGTCCCGATAGGATCTCTTCCGATGTTTCGTTTCGACGATCGTGCGGAACTTCCCTTTCGACGAAAAAGGGATACTAGCCGCTCGAAATCAAATCAGCTGCCACGCGCCAGGGATTTTGTCTTGTCGGTGATAAAGAAGAAGAAAAAAAAGAGGGACGCTCCCCGGTTAAGGTCAACCGCCCGGGGGAGGAGCGCAATGGGGACCCGGCAAAACCCGTCCAGCAAACCCGGCGACCAACTTGCATTGACGAGGAACCCAACAAGAACAACGGATGGGGCCTAGATAGTATAAGCTGGGCCAAGCAGTCGAGGCATAGGGCTCGGGGCGAGGAAATAGGTAAGCCCTCCTTCTGCCAATCTAGAGAGAATACGGCAAAGCCAGCCCCAAAGCCCAAGCCCACTCAGCAGATTTAAGGTGCTCACTGCAGATGATGGGCCCCCCCCTTGTGGTGTCGTAGTAAATAATAACGGGCGGTGAGGTCGCCAGATAAAACCCTTTTTTGACGTGCGTGTGTGCCCAGTCTGACTGCATGTGGAATGTTATACCCAGCCGACCCGGAACCGGCATTTGCTAGCCTCGTAATCTCTCCCGTATTACGTGCGCTACGTAGACGAACCTTTATACAATCGCAAGCCTCGTGTCCCCCTCTGATGCATTCCAGAGAGCAGCCGGCCATGTGTTGTTTGAGGGCCGGGACAAGTCGAGTGTGGTGTCCCTTGGTACGCCGCTCCCGTACGTGCGTACAAGTTTGTTTCAACGTTTCTCAGCCATGTAAAACAACCTGGGTACGTAATGTCGTACCAGTAGTTAACCGAACGGTGTGTGGGTACGAAGGGGGGACTTATGCGGTTGGACAAGAGCGTGTGTGTTAAGTCGCAACATTTCATTCCATTTCTCCTCGCTCTCGTTTGACACTTCTGGTGCCGTACGCTACTGGTTACCAAGACGAGACCGGCAGCTCGGCGTGTAGTGACACAAGCATTGAACGGGCGCTTGGCAATTGCTTGACTGGCCAATTGTCGCAACGTCCACCCGATGGTCAGCCGTTGGATGGGAGAAGGGTACCACACTTTTTACGCGCGGGCGGGGGAGAGAGAAGGGAATCCCCTTTGCCGTTGGGGCCAAAGAGAGCAGCTTGTTTGCGCCGACTCCGAGCCCGTTTGCTATGCTTTGCCTGCTTGGCCCTACTTGCCTCTGCCTCTTGTGGTGCCAAGGGCGAAACCGTCAGCACCAAGAATCTTGGGATGATCTTGGAAGCGTCGCGGCGCGCTGGATCTCGTGGAGCTTGTGGGCGGTTCATTCAGCCCGGGGCTTAACCCGGAGGGGGATAATCGACAGGTCTAAAAATACCCCCATTGGGCGTTGGCGGCGGGGAATCAGCAACTGCTTAAATTCATGCTTAAAAGTTTTTGAGGGGAAAAAGCAATAAAGGAAGAGGTCTTCCTCGTGGTTGCCAAGCGCGCCAAGCATCCCATGACCGCTGACGGAGGAGGAGAAAGGCGCCAGCAGAATCTCAAATCTCAAATATTCAACACATGTACCTACCCATCCCCCAAGGTCCAGGCTGGGGTCTCGGAGGGCGACGACCAAGAATGCCGGATCACTTACCCGTGGGACGGCGCGCGCCCTCGCTCGGTATGCCGTCAAACAGGTGTACAACGGGGTGGAGCGCGGCGCAACGCAGGCGGACAGGCGCTGGAGTCAACGACAAGGGCCTGGATTCTTGGTGTCGTGTGATCTGCCAGGTTACTCCTACCAAGTACGAGTACTATTGAGCTCCAGATGCCCTGGGCGTGCATGACACCCGTTGGCCGCATATTAGACATTTCTTTCGTGATCATTTATCTCTGTACTGGGGGACAATGTGCTTGTCCAGACCACTCGCGATATGCTGGTATACCAAGGAGGGCATGCCGTATACGGATGCTTCGTCAGCGCCGTCGGGGGCATAGCCAGCCCACTAGACTAAGGGCAGAGGAAATGAAGGGTACCAGGCTCAGAAGATCTGCACCCCGGCTCGGTTAAAAAAGAAGCTTGAATCCTTCCCAGCCAGTAGGAACTCCAAGCAAGGGCTGCCATTGTTTGATGACACATGTACATCCTGTTCGTCATCAGGAGCCCGCCAGCCACTAGTCTAACAGCCTCAGCCAGGGTGGCCCACCAGAAACTCAAATCGTTCGTGTCGGCTCTGGTTGAACGAACCCGTTCCATACCAGTAGAAGCGCTCGCGACGTCGTGCATGCATACTATAGCTCTACGTAGCTCGGCTCCTCTTGGAATGATGCACCTGCGCAAGGGAAGCGCCGCCGGGGAACCTATCGAGAGCTGGCTTTCTCGTTCATGGCGCCACAAGCGCGTTCCTTGGTAGCCGTGGCCCGTCCTCGACGGCGGTTCCCTCCTCTCGCTTAGATAGTATCTATACGTACCTTGCCCCGGGTACCGTTACTCCTTCACCCATCCTCCCCCCTTCCATACCCGGCATGGTGGGTCGGAGGGTCATGATGTCGTTCTAAAACCGTACGTTACTGTACACATTGAGTGATGACCAAAGCACCTTGTTGTTGTTGTTTGTGGACTGTGCTCCTCGTCAAGCGGAGACCAATAGCCGCAAGCACTGCATTCCACAAAGCAAGGCCGCGCGCGTTGCTCTCTCCACCGATAGTCTCAAAAGTGCTACACCCCTCGCCTACGTGTTGGGCTCATGGAACTTCCAATGGGGGCCGCATTCATGGTCGCCGCGATTCCACGGCAGAAGGGGGGGTAGAACCAATGGTTCATCCGGTGAAGTCGATTAGAATTCCGCATGGACGAATACGGTACTGCGAGATTGGTACTGCGAGATGGTACAAGTGCACCGTTTCAACTGAACGGACCCAGGGCTTCTAGACGTGCCGATCGCAACACTAATTCTTGGTGAGCGGCACAGCGCATGTTGGGATACTCAAGTGGATGATACGCCCGGGGAGGAATTTATGGTCCAACAGTCGGAGCCGTGACACATCGCCCATCTACGTATCTCACCCGCAAAAAAGCATCTCTGCGCAGGCCATGCCGTATACAACTGAGAGCTTGAGCCTCAACAAATCGAATCGAGGCGGTGAATCGAGAGCCTGTCCCAGGGCCTTGGGTAAGTATTTGAAATGGCAATGACCCTAGATGGCCCAAACCAGCGGGTTCGGGTAGGTTATTCCAAATGCGCTGGCTCGGAGGGGGCAGGCATTCAATTCCCCATATCATGTGACCGGCCGTCGCCCACGGCCGGCAACGCGAAGCCGCTGGGTATCGAGGATGCCTAGATGGCGTACAAAAATAGGGTTATCGGGCAGCCACAAGTGCGGTTAGATACCTAGATCTGAAGAACCTGTGCTCCGCTGTAGCGAGGTTGTCCGCCGCCACTGTAATACGCATTCCTCGGAAAGCGGCTTGGCCCACGATAGTAGGTACTTTGCTTGAACCTTTGGGGAAACACACGGCCAGAGAGGCTGGAGACTTTATTTCTATGCGCCGTTGATAGGCTCTCCGCGGAACGGCGCAGTGTCACCGGACAGTTCGAGGCAGTAATACCCGAAGACACGCCAGTCAAAACGCTTGACAGGCGATCTCACGTCGGGCAAAGTTGTATGACGCGCTCCCGTGAGACTGCACGAAAGGAGCAAGAGGGCTGGCGAATGCGGTTAGGACTTGTCCCAGAACGACAATTGCTCAGGAAACACGACGGTCCCCAAGAGGGAACCGACCGTGTGCCACGGTTACAGGGTTCCCGCGCCGGCCATGATCGTCTCGAAACGCACTTGGAGCCGTTCGTGCTTTCGGCGGGCGTTGTTTGTGTGCTTTTTGTGTATTGTTTCACACAAACGAACTACCTATTCCCACAGCGCGGCCGTCTCCAACAAGCAAGGGTACTTTTTTGCGCCGGTTTCGGTAAAATGCGAAAAAAGACGTAAGACGCGAAGCATCGCTCCGTTGTTGATTAGTTTCGGAAGCCGGTGGGGGGGGATCGGGACAGTTCGTTCGAGCATCTGGCGAGCTGAATCTATGCGGCTTGTGTGTGTATGCGTATGCGTATGCGTGTGCAGCGTGATCCCGGGATCCTCCTCATTCAGGGCGATCTTGCGCTCAAGATGACGACAAGGCCAATAAGGCCGGCCGGCGTTTTTAACCATGAACAAGAAACAGGCCAAACCCCCACGCAAGGAAATAAGCCTCGTGGAGGTGGTAGAGCTTATCGGAGTATCGGAGTAATATATATACTTATATCGTACATATTAATACCATGTTTATTTATATTTATATATACGTACCATGCCACTCCCCCCACCAGATCATCTACCTACACACTGAACTCCACGCTGCATTGTCGAATTCAAGGCCTTTGGAGAGCGGATAATACAGTTATTGCAGGCAGTAAAACCGAAAAATCTATCCCAGCGTAACGGGTAACAGGAAAGCAGAAGTCCGATGGGCTACATAGGTACCCCTTCGCACTCCTTGGCATGACATACCTGGAGGGTAGAGCCTATCCACACGATCATGCCACAGGTAACCGCGATAAAATAATCACTAACACGTATGACAAAACGTAGTCGGGGAGAGACAGCAAACGATAGAGTTATCGCCCTGAAACATGTCGACGGATTCACAGTGCCCAGAAACCAAGACGTCCCACTACTACTTACCGAGTAGACTAATAAAACCACAGGCATGTACTATGTGTTCTATCGGAACGGTAACTTAACTTCGATGGTCCAGATGCAGAACTTACATCATACTGGGTAACATAACCTCGTATACGTAAGAGCAGATGTCGGCACGGTGCAAGCAAACAAACAACGGCGGAGCTCCCCAAAGGCGTCCAACATGTCAGGTAGGTGTCAGTATCGGTCGCAAGTGGGACATGAGGGACATGAGGTCCAAGAAGAAAAAAGATTTTGGGGGCACCGGGCAAAACCAAAAAGCTGTGAGCGAGGAGAGATTTCGAGCCGTGTAACCCGAAAACAGCAATTCCAACATGTACGTATCACATGTACGTACCCGGGTACAGCGGTAGATTTAGACTACCCCCCCTAATTACCTAAAAGTAGCTAGCCAAGGGTACCTAACTTGGGGTGGTACCTTACCTAATCTGCCCACACCCCTCCTCCCTCCCTACGGTGTACCTGTACGTACTCTAAGTACCTAAGACTATAGGTCTGCTCGCCCATCAGATTAGGTAGGTAGACGATAGATACACACCCCCTCTTTTTCTTTTTGCACCCACCTTTGTCCAGCGATACCAAGAACGCACTGCCTGCCTACGTAACTTACCTGCTAACGTTATGTTTAAGTATATACTGGAACTTAGTGCCGTTTGCAAGGTACCTGTACCCCGACTAGGTATACGATGCTCCTCTCCTCTCCTCACCCGCATGCCTGCCTGCCCAGGCCCTATAGCTGGTTGCTTGGCCCCTTGTCATGTTTCCAGAACCCCCCCCCAAAAAACCAACCAACAGTTATACTGTACGTACTCCGCACCTCTGTATGGCTGCGAGTGTTGTGGGTCGCTTAATTAAGCTTACAGGACATGCATTAGACTGACTTATAGTGCACGTGCGAATTCCGTTTCCTCATACCTTCCTTACCTTACTTACAGTCGCATATCGTCCCTAACTAAGTACGTACCTAATTTACTTGTACACATGCTCTAGATTACTACCTACTATGTGCCGGTAGGAGGTAGGCAGGCGTTGCATACCTGCCTGGTGCCTCTCGATGTTGGGTCTCCTTTGCTGGACTGGATATAGGGATAACCGCGCATCCAGGCAAGGTCTGCAACGACCTTATGCGATCCATATTATCCACACCAACACCCACCATTACACTTCGCCGTCTCGTCTGCGTGGCCCTGACAAGACATACGTACCCATAGGCGCCCCCCCCCTTGCCTGCCGGCCCTCCGGCTTGATACGGCAAAAAATTTAAAGTCGGCCAGCCTCGAAGGACGGTTTTCTTTTGATTGCTTTTTGACCTTTGTGTGTGCTCGTCGCTTATCAGCAGCGCCAGCCAGCTCCGTGTTATTGATCAGCTACGAGTACGGAGATATACCCTACGTATGCTCCATGCCTGCCCAGCCCAGCCCAGCCCAGCCCAGCTCTCTCCCTCCAGTTGTGCGGAAGCTTGCTCTCAGCTGTTGGAAAAGCCTCAAACGTTAGATACCTAGATCAGCGACGCAAGTGATGTACCGGATATTACGAAAGGGACCACCATCCAACACTCGACACCCCGTTTTGGCGTGGCAAACGCTATATTCATTCCACCCCTTCCCTTGCCTTGGCGCTGCCTACCTAACTTAGAACTTACCCTCTGGCCGCAGCCTCGCTCGCTGGTGCTGTCTTCGGGGTCGCCTATCTATCCGCGCAGCCAACAACTCGTAAATTGCAACGTCCTTGCTACGGTAACACTGCTTCCCTAGGCCTGCCCCGTCACCAGGGGCGGAGAGCATGGCCGCACGTGCGGAAGATGTGCTAAGACGATGATTATCACGGGAGCCAGCCCATCGCAAGCCACATCTGGCACGCCTCCTCTACTCCATGTACGTACATAGAATGTCTGTGCAGGGCGGGCATGTACAGTACCTACCCTGGGTCGATACGTATTAGTAGTATATATACGTACACCACGGTATGCCGGCATCGTGCATAGAGGTACGTAGGTACTTCTTCTGGCGTGGTGGGGTCGAAGCCCACCTGCATCAGGTAGGTAAGTACGTACCTGTGTACACCTCTAAATAAGTACCTACCTACCGAGGTACGTACCTGGTACCCACCGGGGCAAGGAGCCCCCTGTAGCTGTAGCGGGTGCTAGGCGGTACGTACCTCTGAGCTCAAGCGCAATGCTTGGCACCCACGGCGCCAAGCTAGCCAAGCTAGCCAAGCTGGCCAAGCCAGAGGTTTTCTGACTCGGGAAATAGTACCAAGAAGTACCCAAGTAGTGCTGCGCTGCTGGTACCAGCCCACAGCCCACAGCCCAGCGCAAACAGCAGCAGCCGATCTCTCTCGCCAGGGCGGTACGTACCTCTTGCCCGTCAAGCCCTTGTCCGAAGCCCATATGTACGAAGTACCTAAAGTACCTAAGTACTTACTTACCTCTAGACCTCCGAAGCTTATATTTATTCCTTTGCGTGTTTCCTCACTCCAGGTCCTCCAGTCCCGGACAGCCTCCACACTCACTCACTGCCTGCTCGACTTTGACTTTTCCATATCTGTCTGTATCTGCGCAGTTATATCTACATCCACGGCCGTCATCCCTCCGCGCAAGCCGTTGCAGACCACCTTGACAGACCACCTTGACTTTCTCAGCCACATCTGCGCCCTGGCTCTCTGGCTCCCGAGCATCACCCAACCGTCCAAGTGCCCCTTCGCAAGGTTTGGCTTTTGGGTTCACACACCTTCGAAATAAGGTTATATCTCAGACGCGCGGGAATTGTGCCGAGTTCGTCATCGAACCTAGATATAGGGGACCATCACCACGCACACTTAATGTCCTAGGTTTTATAAAGCACTTTCAGGTACGTATAAAGTTCGTTCTTAAGGTTTTGGATTTCCCCCAATGTCTACCATTAGCCACCATAGCTTGCTTTCCTGATGAGCACCATACCTTCACTTTGCTAGCACTTCATATCACTCCTTCCTACCTATACAAATACTTGCAATCCTCTCATTCTGCTTCCCATTTCATTTCTCCCGACCTGTCGTCCCCTTGGTGGCTCACATATCACAACATCAACTGACACGAAGGTCCTCCATCAAGTTCACCCTGGGGTCACGACAAGCACGCCCGGTACTAGATTGGGCCAGACGTCAGAAGTAGTCCGCGTTTCGTTCTTCTTCTTGGCATCACGCGAGTACTTGTATGAAGCTCAACTGAGAAAGGGTTGTTGTTTGACGTGGTAGGCGAGCGGGATCGCGACAGCGCAGCCGGCCAGAGACGTGGCAACACACCACCCCTTTGTTCCCTTTGTTCCTCTTTTTTCCCCTTGGCCATTATCAGCACGGCCTAGTTCGGCTACAATGGCCCAGACGGCTTCTATGGAGACCTACCGTGGCTGGGTGCGGACACCCGCCGACGCCATCAAGCTGTTCGAGGCATGTCGGCTCGGCCTGCTACCTCGCGTCCAGAGGCGGCTATCGGAAAAGGAGAGGCAGTCCATCAAATCGGGCTCCGTATTCGTCTGGGATGAACGTGAAGCCGGCATGCGGCGTTGGACGGATGGCAAATCCTGGAGCGCGAGCCGGGTTTCGGGCAGCTTTCTCACGTACCGGGAGATGGAGGGCAAGCGAGGCGTCGGATTCACACCCGCCCGCAGCCGCGTGAATGCGCGCTCCCCGGACGGCAGTCAGGCTAGTGACAATGACCAAGAGGGGGAGCCTGAAGGTTACCGGTATAAGACGGACGGTCTCATGAAGCAGTCCTTTAGCATCACGACATCTTCGGGCCAACATCTCCATTTGATATCCTACTATTCTCGCCCGGCGCCCGGTACCCCAGACCTCACTCAGCCCACCACAGATCCCCTACTCCGGCAGATTGTGCCGCCCAAGGGCATGTATCCCGAGACCACTGCGCAGGAATCGGCCGTCTCCCCGGCCTTGACGAGAACGCCCATGCTCTCATATAGCCAGCCGGGGCCACATGATCAGGCCTATCACCCCAGTTACTGGGGCTCGCCAGCCTGGATGGGAGTCGAAGTCGCCGCATGGTCTACTACCTCGCCAAACAAGGCTCACGCAAACCCATACGGCAGGTCTGGGTCTGAAATGGGCTATCAAGCCTATCCACACCCCCCGCAGCCACAGAGGGTCCATCAATACCCGCCACCTATCCCACCAAATAACCCGGCACATTATGACCGGTTACCACCACCACCACCCAATAGCTATCCGATGGTCGACCGACAGATGAGCCGGTCTCCTCGATCCCAACAGCTTCAGCAGGCGGCGCAGGCGGTCATGGTCGATCCTCGCATGAATGCCGGGGTCCGCCATCCCCAAGATTCCGGGTACATGATGGTCGTCGGCCCGGGTCATCCGCATGGGCTGCAGACCCATACGCCCCCCCATGCGGCCAGCAGCCCCATCAGCGTCGGCGACGGCTCAGTACGTAAGGCGAGCCTGTCGAGCATCCTACTGCACCCCGCGACGAACGGCTCCGAGCCCAACAGCGCCAAATCCTCGACCAACCGGAGTGCCAGCAGCTCGCCGCCCGCGCGCACGGCGGCGGCGGCGCACGTGTCGGCGGACCAGAAGGCGCTCCAGTCACTCAATCGCAACTTTCGCATCTAGGATGGGGAGGGGGGGCGTATATCATTTCAAGGGCGTTATAACGGATACCAAAATACAGGATTCGGGGCTGGGTCTTACGGCGGGTTAGGGGGGACAATGGTTATGGCTGGGTTTTTCAAACATCACAGTTGGGGCGTATCTGCTTACGGGAACATGGGCTGTCCTGCGAAATATGGAGTTTTAACGGGATGGGGATTGGGGGGATTTATCATCAATGACTAAGGACAGCGCAGCGCCGTCGAAATCATGGAACCTCTCGGGCAGCGCTAAGTTTTAGTTTGTTTTTGTTTTTTATTCCATGTTTTTTTTTTCGTTGTTTTTTTAAGATACCACCAAACAAGCTCGGCCGGGAGGGAGGGGAAAGCGTTGCTCTGTATTACCATACCCAATAGTTAACAGGTATCCTGACTTAATAGCTAGTTCAAGCTCACAAAAGCTGGGACGGGTGAAACCGAGAGAGAGACGTCATATCATAGTCGTTGCCATACTTACCTAGTTATAATCAATTCCCAACGAAAATAGCCTGGACTGGATACTTTGAGAGATTATTTTTCGTCGTTCGTTTTTTTTTTCTTCCCAATCACAGTTGACTCTCCGATTCGTGGGTGTTTTTTTTTTTACCTTTTTTTTCGTGAGACATTTTAGAAATAAAATTAATTAATTCTCTCACATATTGTTTTTCTTAATTAACCTCCAAGACAACTTTATTTGAGACATATGTATTCTGAAACCTTTTTTTTTAACCCTAATCTTAAAAAAGACCTTGTATATGTGCGTAAATTAAGTTAACCCCATCTAAAATTTTGACCGAAAGGTGAGGGATGGAAATACTAGATAATAAAAACAAGGGGTCCCCAAGACAAGGACAAGGTTTTTTTCGTCCCCCGTTCCGAGGCCCGAAGGCTGTCTGTCTGTCGTCTCCCGAAACCGTTTTTTTTTTTTATTTGCGAGGGGCCCCGACACAAGGAAAGAAGAAGAAGAAAAAGAGAGAGAGAGAGAGACGGCCAACCATCGAACTGGGATTACCGAGAGAGAGAGAGAGAGAGAGAGAGAGAGAGAGAGAGAGGTGTGGAAACTTCTTCCCAGCGCTCTGGTCCTGCCGCGGGCTCGACAGGGGGGTTGGGTTGGGTTGTCGGGCGAGGGGACAAGCGGGCGGCCGGCCGCGTCTCTCGCCGGCTGCGGAAGGGGCCTCTCTCTCTATCGGGCTAGAGAACTTGGGCTCTCTTTCCCGGCGGAGAGGACCCCCTAACGGTTACCTATTAACCTTTTTTTGTTTTTTGTTTTTTTACCACTTCATATCTCGAACTTCTCTCCTTCGAGCGACTTTCCGTCCTTGCAGGCGTTACGGCGCGTAATACCGATACCGACTGCGCCGCAACTAACTAACTAACTAAGTTAACGTAGTGGATCGCGATGGGGTACGCCGTCGTTTTTTTTTTTTTTGGTGAACTGTTGGCTGCCTGCCTTCAAACCGTTTTGGAGGCACGGGGCGAGGGGAAAGGGACGTGACGTGACGTGACGTCTCGAAGAGTCCACGCGGTCCCCCGCGCGCGGGACTCACTACTGGATTCGGTTTCGCTCGCGTGCGCGCGCGCGCCACGAGCAACTGGTGAGGAAAAAGCCTGGGTCCTTCCGGGTCTAGCTCCCCCCTCTCCTCCCCCCCTTCCCCCCATGACAGGGTTCGTGTATACATCTGCAGCGGCAATAGTAAAGTTTTTTTTACTACTGGGAATCCCACGATGAACCCAACACACGTTCGGAAAGAGGGGGAGTGTGGGTGGGAATGGAGGGCGGGCTGCATAGGCGTCCGAAAGGATCTTCACCAAAAAAACGATGCGGGCCTGCCTAGCCGTTATGCTTATACGAAAGGGATCAACGAGAGAGAGAATCCCGGCAGGCAGGATGGCCGTTGTGTACTGTCCTAGACTAGTCTGTCCGTTCCGGCCGGCATCGAATATGCCCATGCCGCGGCTCACCGTATATGTAGATGAGTCCAGAACACGAGACGATAAACTCGGTGACTCAAACGTTTTCTGCCATATTCTAGTAGTTCTTTTCTTTTTTTTTTACTAACTTATGTAGTTTGGACTTCTTGTGCGTGCTGCCTTCTCATGTCGAAGAACACAATATTGGGCGTAGCGAAAAAGTCTAGGTATAAATGACTAGGGGACTCAAAAGGAGGCTCCCGGGGTGCATCGGGTTCTCTACAGCTTATTTCTGCGCACAACTTGTCATAAACTAATTTGCGTTCTAGCTGGCCCGCCGATCTCCAGCCAGCCTTCTAATAGATCGATCACCTTGTGGGCGTACGCTGCGTCTACCTCCTCGGGTTGGGTATAGTGCTTCCCGTTTCAGGACGATCGGTTTAACCTCGTGGTATAGCCTCGTGATACGCATGTCGACTAATCCAGAGCCTTGCCACAGCTAAGCTTTCGCTTAGAGCTGGGTGCATCCCGACTAGGCTGGACGCCCCCCCTAATCCTTACCAATTTATTGCGCCTTCGGTGGAATCAGGTATCCATTGAGTCGCGTGTATATGGCATTATTAATCTCCGAGTATATGTTGTTTGCCAAGAAGTTTTCCCGGGGACCACATATATGCATCGCAATCAATTGGGCACATGCGGAGTGAAACAGAACAAGCCTCCTACCTTAAATGAATCGAGATCAAGGAAATATATTCGTTCCGGGCCAAGATGGCATGGCAATGAGGCGTGCCCGGATGAAACAGAAGCCGAAGTGAGGAAGCACGTAGATGCAATATGCTGCGGTGTGTCCTAAACGTGATCGAGCAAAAGTACATGTGTCTTTGATGAGACACAACGCGATCGACCAATCCGATCCAGATCCGCTGGGTAGGGTTACAAGAACGTGGCTCGCCTATCGCCGCGCGGGCAGATGCGGAAAGTATGCAGGTTGACACCCCAGCTTTCTTTTTCCAGCCATGCTGCGTGGGAGGGCCAATTTAAAAGACCAAGCAAGTGGCAATGGTGAGACAAAGGAGGAGGGAGAAAAGAAACGGGACAGGACGGGAATAAACATGATGCCGCCACGCAGTTTGTCACAGCGCGCAACGCGTGCCGCCGGATGCGACAAGCCATCAGCGTCGTTGCGTGCGCGCGCAATTCGCCGCGCGATATGGGATTTTCGATGACCCTGCCTGTTCTGGCGATACTCCACGTTGGGGGGCTTGAGCCTCGTTTTCTCCTCCTCCTCCTCCTCCTCACAGCAGCTTGGCGCGGCCCAGGCTACTATCGCCGATGCGAAGCGATATTATGCCGTGTAAGCATTCCTCGCACTCCGGACAAAACAGCTGTTCGGGCGGGGGAGGAAGCTTGGCTGCCCACCACGCGCCCCGGCTGGGAGAGATGACGATATTCAGGCCCGTTCCAGCTGTGGCGTGGCGTGCTTGGCTCCAAAACGTCGAACGCCACCGTTGTCGCCGTCTTCCATTCACACGTCTACGCCTTGGCAGAAAGAAGAAGGCCAAGGCTACCGCTGTGCGATTAGTCTGGTGGTTTGGCCGGCCGGTGAGGAGAAACGGAGCCCGTGGCACCGACATGTCCTCGGTCTTCGCTGTCCAGCCCCGATGTTCTCGCAATACTAGGGCACCGTTGGGCTTTCGATAGTGTTCCGCCAAGATTCTTGTGACAGAGGAGTCGGCCTCTCGATCAGCTCGCTCCTGAGCAAGAAAGACAACGCGTTCCATGCGCTACTTTCACATGTAGGTGGAGAGGCTAACAGCGCTGAGGCAGCCGGGCAGCCCCATTACCTTCCGAGGTTACCGCCGGCCGGCAATCCCTTTCCACGATACGAACGTGGAACACATTGTTTGCTTGGCCATAGTAGATAACCACGTACTACACCAACTTAGTGTTGTTCTGTCCGAATAGTATAGTAGTGCAGGGGCTTACGCAGTAGGTTAAAGTGTGGTCCGGCCAGATCCTCCGTCTGAGCTGACTTCCCGATCCTATTCAACGTGGGAGAGCCCAAGCGCAACGGGGGTTCTCCTTAGCCCCCTACTAGTTCTCCCAGTGCTCTGGATTCCCTCCTAAAGAGTCTTAGGGCGTCTTTCGAAGTCGTTCGGCAATATGGCGTGCATGCATAGGGAGTAGCTACTATTTATTCCACACTATCGCCTCGTCTACGTATTAACTTGTCTCTATGGTGGTAGGAGGCCGGCGCGTTAACCACAGCTAGCAATGACAAGAGACGTCTTGTGGAACCAGTCGGAGATTGAGACTTGCCCTTGTTTCGCTTTTTTTCCTTGGGCCCCAGTTTGTTGCGAACTCGGACATACAACAATCGCCTCCGTGAGGGGAAGAAGGCTCATGTGTGAAGCTACCGCGCGTGGCGAACTGGCTCGGCACCTCGGCATGGGGGGCATCTTCTTGGAAATGATATGGCGGGATTCCAAGGGAAACAAGCGGTCAAGCGCTAGTTATCTTGGGAGGGGATTCACGTCGTTGGATTCGCTTGTGGCCCAATTAATAATCATGCTACGTATCCTTAGTTTACGGAGGGAGTTACATGAAGACGGCGGGACAAAGAGGATCCATGAGACATTTAAAAGATCCCGCGCTGGAGAGAGGAGGGTTTAGAGTTGCTGATAAGCTCCCTACGACACCCTCCTTTATTTTAGGTTCTTTCGCTCATCAACTTAGTGTGAGATAGTCGGAACTCTCCATGGACTTATGGGTCCAAGTACAAGTACATTACATAGAACAAAACCCAGCAGAAAAGCTCACATATGTACTACTGCAAGATGGCGGATACTGATGTCTTATGTAGCCCCTTAGACCAATTATGCCAAAGTCCCAGGTTGGGTAGATCAAACTCATGATTACGTCGACTTGGCATTTGTAACAGCCGGACACCTCCGCAGCGTAACTGTGGTACAACAATCGACAGCCTCACCGTACGCTTGACTTCTCATAATACAATGTAAATGCTCGCTCTCCGGGTGCTACAGTTGCGTCAAATATCAACTTAGTGGACAGGTATAAGCAACACACAGCTTGAATTCCTCTCGGTGGGCTACTAGAACTACGTTAGCGTTCGTCTAACCCCTTTTGGTGGAACGGTTAGACACGCGGTCAAGGATTTTGACACGGTCGATCAGCGGGCTAATTATAAAAATGGGCAGCTTAATTTAGATGGTTAGCCATGTTATTCAGGAACCAGTTTAACCCTGTCACCAGCATGGCCCAAGAAACTTTAAATGATTCGTTATTTTTAGTGCCTTGGTCTGAATGGTCATGTGTGCGGCCTAACCTAAAAGACACTTGACTTTTAGCGAACGGCCCGGTCTGGGATGTCATGGCGCGGGTGATCAGCTCTTGCGTCCATACCGGCACCGCAGTGGGACATACCAAGTACGTAGTCTTCCAATGGTAGTGGTTTAGATCACGATGAGGCCCGACCGCCAGATGTGTACATGGAAGCTTTGAAGCTATCACCATCTCTTGATCCAATCAATGGCTGCCACCATCCCTCTACATACATGCCAATCGTGTTGAGTTTATAAAATGGGGACACACTATGAGCACTCCCCCCGAACATCCGGTGACCCATCACGTCTCGTGGCTAGCTCCAAGCTTGGTGACACATCCAAGCGAAATACCTTCGACTGTGCGTCTTACACGAGAAACAAGACAATTATCCTCCCGCACCATATCGGCAAATGGTCACAAGCATGTTCGCTATTAAAATTAGGTGTCAATCTTTATTAGGAATAACATGATATCTGGTAGCACTTGTGCTGTAATGTCTTTCCCTAGTTAGATTATTTCTCTCAGAATCTGTCCCGGTATGACGAGCTATTAATTGGATAACAGCTACACAGGTTGTCCTGGGCCGATATTAGGAAGAGCCGGCGCTTTGAGATGATTCTGGTAAGGTGAATTTGGTATGGATACGGGCTAAGTATACAGTTTGCAGCCTGTATCTGATAAGAGGGCCCATTTGAACCTTTTCGACAGACTCCGTGGACTCCGACTAGGGGTGTAGTTGACTTTTTACCTCATGTTTATTAAAGCATGCCTTGGCAGAGACCACGTGAGCAGCTACGTAAAAGAAGACGTTAGTTAGAGGTATGGCAGAGTGGGTATTCAATAGGGACTCCTAGTATCCGAGTTAACGTAGTCAACTAAGCTATTTCATTGCTGAACTAGGTGTATGCACGTTCCATAATCCGCGTCTTGCTCTAGTGCGAGGTTAAACTCTCGAATTAAGCTTGTTACGCCTCGTGGCCTTAGGTCGAACCAGTCATAGCCCATCATGATAGAAGTAGGTCTCGACTTACAAGATACTAGAGCTTTCGCTCATCTCCGTAGTGAGTACACAAACGCCACCAAACTCACTATGTAACAATGGTCTGGGTATACTTAACAGATACGAAGAAGCTAGTTTCAATATGACCAGGTTGTTTTCAAGCAGGGCATATGAGAAAACCGGTTTTATTTTTTCTAACAAAAAAGAAAATAAGACAAAAGATTATCATCATTCTGGTTTACCATGTATACATACGTATACTTTGATGGCCTGTCTAACTGATTTACTACAGAGCTAGGTGATCCATATAGCCACAAAGCTAAAGGCTAGAGAAGCAACTACGGCTGCATAAATCACGATGCCGCGGGGAATCTCATGATTCATGACTCGCCGCCACTTGGCAAAAGTTCAAGATCCATGGTCTAGGCCGTGCACCAGGCGTGCAAATGTACAGTACATTCACATGTTCAGGATGCTTCCTTTCTATATGCACACCTACTAAGTAAGTTGGATTGCGCAGGACGCGTGGCAGGCCATCCACTCAATAAGCTTCATGCCAAACGCCAGATGTAGGTACATAATCGTGTGGAGTCAAGCGAAAGTATACTACCGCAAGAGACCGCAATGTACCTACACAAAGTCCTCGGATGTACATGTACTCGGAATTCGGTAGCTATACGGCCTAGCTAGAAGGGCCCGTTCTCCAAGGCTACAATCACAGCCACGCTGCATCTGTACACCCTTTAAGTGAATTTCCATATATGAAATAAGAGAACAATAGGAGGCGTCTATGTAACGGCGTAACGTATCTTTAAGTGATGTTGCGGGAAACGTTAAGGGCTTCCATTCACAGTCTTAACGATAAATACATAAGTAACTGTACTCTATACCATCCTTTGTAACCGATTGTGTTGTAGTTGTATTCTTAGCTAAAAAAATTACTAGGCTTTGATGGTCTAAATAGCCTCAACTTTTTCATTAAGCACTTACTTCCTAGGTTTTATATCTAAAGCTTTTGCTTTAGAATATTTAGCTACCCGTTCTATTGTGTTTCAATTACACGAGAATGCTAGAAGAAGAATTAGTAGTATTATATATAATACCTAACACATATATTAGTGGGAATCCCAAGCCCCCGCTGACTAGGAGGTTCAGAAATTATCCCGGATCCTTTATCAAGTCCCAAAATCTACTCTCCTGGCCCGTGGGCAGGTTGATCTACGCTACTCTGTGACCAACCCATTTACCATGGCCTAACGACATAGTAACAGCTGGATTATTTATTTGAGGCCTTGAGGATAGAGGGATAAGTAGTTCGTCAACCTATCGGGGGGGGGGAATAAACTATAAAACTATGAGACCTAACTAGAATCTCTTGTTACAAGTTGGTTCTAACGAGACATATGCCGATCTATCTTTATTGGAGAATGCTAAGTATTTGATATTTTCGCCGTAGTGCTATGTTTTTTACACCGAACTTCCAAGTCCTTGAGCCCTAACCCTTGTCCAACGACTCAACAGACGAAGCTCAAATACATTCTATATAACGGCCATTCTTTGCTATTACATGCGTATGTCCAGTACTTCATCCACGGATACCAGGAGTTTCATGGTCCATTCTCCGCCCTTGATGATATCGTCAAAAGTAAAAAGAAGTAACCTGATATTCGCTAATCGCACCCGGAAAAATACCCAATGGTGATGGAAACACGTACTAGGATACCTCACAAAGCCATAACAACAAGTTCTCCAGCATTCCTCACCTACTGCTGTATTTTGATTACCGGAATTTACTCTTTCATCTCAAGTACCCGCGGAGATTTGAGTGACATGATGTCCTATATAGACACACATAAAGCGAGTCTCGAGGCGAGTATTGAAGAGACATTCCTTTTCTAATAAAACTGCAGTACTTAACTACGATATTCATGGCAAAAAGAAATAGAACATCGCCGAGTCGGAGGCCGACTATAACAGGGGCTCAGAAGGAAGGCTTTCCATTTCAACTGTAATCGTCTAATATGGGGATCAGGGTGACTTGTTGTGTAGACCTACTCCTTCCTAGGATGATCCCGCTGGGCTTTGATACTCTTTGAGCAGCCTTGGTTTCTTCGCTAGATACTTACTTTTTGGGGGTCTATGTGTAATATCTTCGCTTCTAGGTCCGAGACCTTTCGCTTACGCATATTCAACTACCCGCGATTGTTACAGTTCGGCTTCCTCGGCTTATGTACGTGTAACGGTCAAGGGAATGTCTGGAAATGAAAATCAGTGGCATGGACACCTGCCGGCGAAGGGCGGCGAGTAATATAAGAGATGGCATGTGCAGACATCATGACAGCGGCTACGAACAGGGCGAGATTCTTGCTAGGTTGTTGTACAGCTTTGTGCAATGTGCCATAGCATACAGAACTTGACAAACGTCTTATTCCAGTGGGGGACGATGTTCTATTCTAGAGTCTAATGTCTTCTAAATCACCAGGAACATTGCCTGTTGTGGTAATTGTAGTCAAAAGCCTGCAGAACGCCAATCAAATGGACGAGTGTGGCAATCACGACTAGAACATGGAATATCTGATGCGACGATCCAAAGATATCAAAAGTCCCGGGCTTCAAACACTCTGGGAACCGCGACTATACCCGGTATTAGCATGTCTCGTTGTCGTGTTACTTAATCGCAATTCGCCAGATTACCCAGGTTGAGGTCATCGGGCATTTTAGTCCTCATATCAACTTACAGCATAGGTGACGGCGCCGACCAGGAAGAGACCGCCCTCTGCAATATAGTAGGGTAACCCCGACTGCCTGGCCATCTGCGCGAACCCGAACAGGTGAATCCCGTGAATGATGGGCGCGAGGCCCGAGAGTCCCGTCACGACGAAGACGGCGAGGCGGAACGTCCGCCACTTGAGGCCCTGGAAGTACGGCGCGATCATGATGACGATGCTCACGGCGCCTAGGGACGCGCTCATGCCCCAGTATATCTTGCGCTCCGTCGACTCGCACCAGAACCCGACGTAAGCCAAGCCCCCCCCCCACGGGCCACCCCCTCGCGGGCCACTAAAACCGCGTAGCGCGTTTTTCGCGTTATTTACTTTCACTACCTATTTCCTCCCACTTCCTCTTCTTTTCTTACACTTTTACCTATATTAATTAAAAGCCCTTTTTTTCCTTTATTTAATAATACCTGTTATAAATAAGGAAGTGCATATAAAAACTGCAGTTTGCTAAGTTAAACTAAGTATATCTTTATATAGTACTATAATTTATTTTAAGGTTTTTAAGTTTTATTTTTAATATAAAATATAAAGTATACTTATTAAAAAAAAAGCAAATAAAAACCTTTAAATCCTATTTCTTTATTTAAAAAGCTAATTAAGCTTTTAAGTTATTAGTTAAACTAAATTAGGCTTTATATTTTTATTAACTAAATTTAAAGCTATTATATAATATTTTATTAATATTATTACTATTAGTTTAATTTTAAAAAAAAACTAGTATTATAAATATTTTAAATATAATTTTAAAATTAAAACTATAAAAATATACATTATTAATTATTTAAAAATTAATAATGTTATAATAGCTAATATTAACTTATTTTTTAATTATTTTAAAGTTTTAAAAGTAATTATAATTCTTTTAAAATACTTTTATAATATTAATAAAATTAGCTATATTTAAAATATTAATAATAATTACTATATAATTATAAAAAAAAGTATTAAAAAAAAGCAATTAAATTATTATTTTAAAATATATAAATATTAATACTAAAGCTATATTATTATTAGTAATTTTTAAAAGTATATTTATATAAGTTTAATAGTTTTTTAATTAAAACTAAAGCTTTTAAAAAAATTAGTATTTTTATATATTTTTTAAAAAGTAAATAAATAATAAAATAACTTTAAATTAATTTAAAAAAATCTTTATATTTTATAAATAAAAGATTTATAATAACTTATAAGTTTTTTTAATTTTAAATAACTATAATTTTTATATTTTTAACTTATTTTTAAAAGCTTATTTAACTAATAAAATATAAGTAGTTTTTTATAAACTATATTATAATTATATTATATAGCTTTTAAATATAAAAGTTTTTAAGTTATTAAAAAAAAAGCTTTAAAATTACTTATATATTTTTTAAATAATAATTTTAAAGTTATACTTTATTAAAAAAAACGTTTTAAAGGCTTACTAATTAACTTAAATTAAAACTTTTAATTTTATTACTTTTAAAACTATTTAAAAAACTTTTAAAATTTATTTATATAATTAATTAAAGCTTTTTTTATTAAAATATATAGTATTAAAAAAAAAAGTATTTTTAAAATAAAGCTTATTAAACTTATTTTTATTAAAAAACTTATTATTTTAGTATTTTTAAATTTAGTAGCTAAAAACCCTATTATAATACTTATTAATAATTAAGCTTTCTAATTTATTTATAGCTGTTTTATTAATATTAACCCTTTTTTTTATATACTTGTTTAAAAGCTTTTTTTTAAAAAAGCTTTTAAAACTTTAAACTTTTAAGCTAATAAAATCATTAGCTTATAATGCTAAATTAACTACCTTTAAACTAAAAATACAAAACTAGTATTTAAAAAGAAAAAAAAAGTTATAAAAACACTTAGCTACTAATTCATACAAATAATAAACGTTCAAAAAGCTAAAAAACAGCTAAGGAGGAGGATAGTCTATAAAGATGAAGCAAGTAACGCTGATATGCCTAACGGCCTAATACGGGAGCCTGGCAGCTGCGCAGGCAGTAATACTAATGGGGAAGACTGTATAATAGTAGGAAATAGGGCTATTTAGGCTTCAATTGCCTAAGTGGTTGATTTCTACGGCTTTGATCAATTGGGGTGGTTTTCTATCTAAGTGGCCCGCGAGGGGGTGGCCCGTGGGGGGGGGGCTTGGCTTAGATCCCCGACACAAACGACCCCACGATCAGGATGATGATACCCACAAAGTCCAGGCGCAGCCAGCGCGCCTCGACCTCACGCGAGTGGTTCATCAGCGTATGGTACGCGCTCGAGATCCCGAGGCACGCGGCCGCGGCGGAGAGCAAGAAGGCGAAGATGGCGTAGTCGCTCGCACCGGCGTCGACGTATTTCTGTCGCAGGTACAAGAGCACCCATGCCTCGCCGATGAAGAGGACCGCGGCGGCCGGTATGAGATGCGTGTAGATGTTCAGTGTCTCATTGTGCAGGAAACCCCAACTCTGGAGGCAGGCGACCGTACTGCGGCAGATCGGCCGGTACCCGTGCTTGATAAAAGGATTATCTTGATGCCAGACAGGAAGTTCTTCATACGAGATAAGCCGGCGTTTGTAGGGCTGCGATCTCTGGCTGGGCTCTGAAGTGGCGGAAGTCTGCACCCACGGTTTATCACGTTGCTTCTCGTCACCTGAGGAGGCGGGGCGGCTGCAGGGTGAGTCTTGCTCAATTCCGATTGGGGCGACCGATGCCATGATAACGGCTAAAGATCGCTGGCTTCGACAAAGGCATTCGATGGCTGGCTTAGATTAAAGATGTGTAGAAAAGAAATGACGTCTTGCGACGGGTAAACATCAAGGTACTTTGCGGGTATGATTACAAGAAGCGGGGAATATGCAGCAGACCCAACCCAGTCCGCTAAAACATCAAGAGAACACGAAATAAAGTTGGAAACAGCCATTTTTGGACCTCATCTCCAGTCTACTAAGCAAATCATGGTTAGGATACCCTACCTCCTGCCCCAATGAGTATCCATCAGCCTTGGCCACCGAGGCCTAAATGATTGGTGCGACTACCCATGACATCACCCGATCCCCAATTTGTGACATTGCGCGGTGGAGAATCACATGAAGGTCCGAATCTTCTGGTGTTTTTTAGAAGCCAATTCTCTTGGTATTTGACCGAGGAAGTCAAAGTGCAGCGCGCCAGACTCGCAGCGCTTTACCACAGGGTAATCCTAGTGCTTGTCTCTCTGAATATGCAGGTCTTGTCGAAATTGTCAATGGAGTTGCTTTGCCGTCGTTAGTAGAGAGAGCAAGTCAATATCAGTCTTTAGCTCTGCCTTCATCAACGCCTCAGATGTCGGTCTTTATAGAAGTCAGCGATGTGGTGGATACAAGAGGCTACACTTGATACGATAATGGAAAATTTATTGATTCGCATGAGTCTTGCTTTACAAGATTGATGACCAGCTGCACAGTGGATGTTCGGCGAAGGATAGAGCACAAACGCCACGCATCGAGGGAAGTCACACGCCACGATCTGATTAGTTGAGCCGATTCAACATGGGGAGGCGCCGTATGCCCGAAAACTGCTATTGATGGGAGGCTTGAATCTTGATCGATCGCCACGACGCACGCATGATTTTAGACCAGGCTGGGGTCTGGTTTTTGGGCATTTTGGTTTCAATTGGACGTGTGGACAACGAATGTCAATGCTAGTCGTACCCCATCATGAGGTTTTTAGTAGCACTTTCTATCCAGCGTCATGGCCTTTCAGCTCGGAGGGGATATGCCTGGTCATGTAAGCTCTGGTCAACCGTGCAAGGACCTCGCCGTAATCGTACGTCAGTACCACATAGGGACCTAGGAATAGAAGCTGGCCATCGCATGTTTCCGCGAGACCGGTCAAGTGTGAGTTCATTCGATGCTCTCCTTGATGATGACCCTAAGGTATGCTTTTCCGTACCATTCGCCTTTCGACAATGGAGTCCTGGGCCGGTCCGTGAATAGGACAGCCCTAGTCACCTACAATAGGTTTGAAGAAAAAAAAAGATAGGTGCGGGCAGAGTGGTTGCTGAGTTACGATTGCTAAGCGGTTACATGAACTCAGTCCTGCGTTGATAGTAGAGCGTGTCGCGGCTTTGCTAGCTCAATGTTGGGTTTGCTAAGCTGGGTAAGTCACAATTGCGGTGCTTTGGTAAGTTGAAAAGCTGGGGAATATGACCCATACGCTTATGATGCTGAAAAGAGGGGGCAGGCAACAGGGGACGACAACGCGTAGCACTTATCCAGCCCAAGGCAGGGCAGTTGTGCGTCTATCGTTGATTTATGTATCGTAATCGAGGCCTAGAAGCGATGAGTGTGCACCCGTATCAGCCATTTATAAAAAGCGGCGGGTACACTCATCGTAGATGACGCCTGCGGTCTTCTACTGTAGGTGGACGTGCTGTGAAATGTACAGTTGTGACTTGTAACGCATTCGCTTGGCCATAGCGCCGAGAACACTCCACACCAAACACGTGTGAGCATCTGGGTATGACAAGACCCTAGCAAGGACGAAACGCATCTAGTAGGGCGATGTTGAGCAAGCGCCAACGCATTCGCCGCCGTGACGAGGGCGTCATGGCGTAGGACCGGGCAAGGCCGAATCAAATGTGTCGGTTCACTCGCCTGGGCACGTGGTCCCCCAATCCACCGCCAAAAAATAGCCATGTGTCTCAGGATTCGAGTCGTAGTTGCCGAATTATAGGTTAGAAACACTCAAAGGCCAACGGAGATAATTCAAGTGACTGAGGAGGAACACTGATTAAGGAGTCGAAGAACACCCTGTTGTTGTGTGGAAGACACATCACTTCCCACCGGTTGAGTAGGGCGCGACCTTGTGACCCAAGGGGAAGCTCGGGAGCTGTGCTGTTAGGCCGTCGTGGTGAGTGGAGTTAAATAAATAAAAAGGCAATTTCAAATAGTATTAATGAGGGGCAACGATGACTTTACATCATTCGAAATTGAATACTTCACAGAAAGCAACGTTGGTGAGGTTTGCAGGGAAAATGGTGTGTGGTGATTCCGAGGTGTGGATGGCTTCAACCTGGCGCGACGGAGCGGAGCGCTCAAACCCTTCCATGCTTGGCTAGCAAACACTAAGGGCCAGTATGAATCGAGGGTTCTGCTGATGCGACGGGAAATCCGCCGCCGATCAGATGCATCGGATTGAAATATTTTTGGGCTGCAATGGATGAGATGGAGCCCAACAAGTTGAATGCGACAGAGAGTGTCGGGACGGGGATTGCGTCAACATCAGACAAAACACCGGGACTCGGTAGATCAGGTGATATAAAGGTGGTTAGACGGATGCCGGGGCTGTGCGGCGATTTGCCCCGTCCGCGAGAGGATCCCTGCTGACAGACGAGAATAGAGAGAAGTAGATAAATGGCTCAGACGATCGCCGGACCCGGTGCACGAGGGGAGCGCGGGAAGAAAGGCGAGAGGGCGAGGACAACGGGCTCGAGAAGGGGGGGGGGGAATGGTGAGCGTTGGGTGAGGTTGGCAGTCGAGACGGCGCATGATTTGATCGAGTTGGAGTACGTAAATGCTGGCGTGGGAAATCTGGGCCAATCAGAAAATTCGACCTGAACAAATCGGGACTGCCAATATCTAAGTTAGTGTGTGCCTGCCTCCAGGACTTACACGCACCATAATAGATACGTAAGTACCTGGCTTAGGTATCTAAGTACTTGCGTACTGAACAGCACACCTGGGACCAGGGCAGATGGGAGCTCGCGGGTGGACTGCCATGCCCGGCCGGAAATGCCATCACCACGGAAAGGGAAAGGGACGACGCGCAGTTGAGTTGCAGCCAAGGTTGTGCGAACAGGCGCGGTCCAGACTTCGAGATCACAACTGATCCCCGGTGGAGACCCCAATCAATAAGCTTAAAGTTGCCTGATTGGCTGCATGGCAACCGGGAGAGGCTGTGTGATGTGTCAAAATAGTCAACATCGCTGCAATGAGCAGGGCGGCTAAGCCCGATGGGGCAGCACTGCTGGGTGTTTCAAGAGACCCGGCCAGCATCGATATTTTGCTACGACTTTGGCCACTACCTACCTATTCGCTTACTCTGGTCCATCGCCCAATGTGCGAGCAGAGGGAACATGCAAGACAACATGCCGTGCCGAGATCAAGGTGGGTGAGAGCACACGACAGGGTGTGTCGACTGCGTGCACCCAGCTCATCAAATATACGTACGCAACAACATCGGTTTAATCATCGCAATGACACCCGCTCCGTCGACATTCTCTTTCGGTCGAGGGGGCTTCAAGGTTGGGCGAGTAGGTGATATATAAGGTCTCTCTTGCGATGTGTCACGCCAAACCAAACACGCAAAAACGACAGCATGTCCATAATAATAACAATAATAATAATAATATAATAAAAGTGGATGCGCCTTGATTGAGAATATAGCTAGATAAGTTACAGCCGTGGATGGGTTGGGCATGGGAAAGAGGAGCGAACAGGAGGTCGGACTCGGAATTGAGGAATCGAGAGGGGAAGTGAGCGGTGTCAATCGTGTCATGGTTCGTTCGGCAGGAGAGGTAGACGGAGACGGGCAACCAGGACATGCCCAAACGGACATGGAGGCGCTGGACAGGGCTGCTAGCTGCCCCGGGGCCGCGCTGGATCCTCCCAAGGTCCCCAGGACTCGAGGGGGCGGCCAGCGCAAAAAAATGGTTTTGGTTTTACTGATTGTGCACCTCCCACCCCCCCACTCTGCTATAAGAGTGCACTCCCTGCACGCCAACGCGCCGCCAGCGGCACCTCCCTCCCCTTCCTGTTTCCCTCCCATCTCTCGCATCCATCGCATACCAGCCAGCCAATACTCGATATTCTTTGTGTCCGGTCGTCTAGCCACTCGTCTTTCAATCCCTCCAATTAGTATCGCTGCCTTTAAGCGCCCTCACCTCCAATTCCGTCTCGCAATGGCTCCCAAGAAGGCAGATGCCGGCGCTGCTGCCGCCGCTCCCAAGGCCAAGAGCGCCCACGCCTCCTACCAGGTGCGCATCTATTGACGGCTCGGCCGAGCAGGCATCGTTTCGAGTACTGACTGATGGCAGGACATGATTACCGACGCCATCATTGCTGTAATGCTCCCTGCTCCTTCATCTCCGGCGCATTGGGTCTAGGTCGTGTCTGTTAGTCGGGCGCCTGGTGAATCTGAGGCGCGTCCTCGTCTTGTCACGCGCCTACTCACACATCACTCGGTCTACTGTTGCACACCATTATATGTCAATCTGGCTAACTTGTTCCACCCTGTAGCTTAAGGATCGCACTGGTTCCAGGTATGTATTAGTTTAATCAACTACTTGGTGGCTAGTGATGTATGCGATGCTAACCCTCATGCAGTCGCCAGTCCCTTAAGAAGTATGTCAAGGCCAACAACACAATTAGTGCCTCAGACAGGATGTTCGACTCGCTTTTCAACAAGGCATTGAAGAGCGGTGTCGACAAGGGCGTTTTTGAGCAGCCCAAGGGTACGTGGCCCGATCCGTTGCGGTTCATGCTCATGGATGAGAGCGCAACCCAACCAATCTAACATAACGTCACAGGTCCCTCCGGCACTACTAAGCTGTCTAAAAAATCCAAGCCGGCTACCAAGCCTGCTCCCGCGAAGGAAGGGGACAAGGAGGCCAAGAAGCCCGCTCCCAAGAAGGAGAAGGAAGCCGCAAAGAAAACAGCCACCGCTAAGAAGCCTGCCGCCAAGAAAGAGAAAGAGGCGGGTGAGAAGAAGCCCGCCGCTAAGAAGGCTGCCGCTCCCAAGAAAGCTGCTCCCAAGAAGGCCACCGCTGCCAAGAAAGATGTATGTCGAACTCATTTTTTTCCCTTCCGCACATCATGTTAACACAAAATACAGGCGCCCGCAGCAGCTGAGAAGCCTGCCACCCTCAGCAAAACCAAGACCGGCCGCGTCGCCAAGACAGCTGCTAAGCCTGCCGGGAAGAAGGCCGCTGCCCCCAAGGCAGCCGCAGCCAAGAAAGAAAAGGCGCCCAAGAAGGAATCCAAGACTGAATCTGCATGAGCAGTTTTCTTTTCCATCTTTTGGTGTTTGTCTTTCTAGGTTGGGCTCGGTGGGCAACTGGCGTTCAAGGAAATCATGGTATAAAGAGATGCGCGCACGTGTATGGCTCATCATGCAAGGGGTTCGGGGGTATTTGTTTGATGCTTTTGATCAGGATTGGCTTGGGTGACTTTTCCCCGTGGTTTTATATGCGTCAGGAAGGGGTGTTGGCAAGGACAAATGCTACCCATCATCGCTGGTGCGTAGATCTACTGTTGGTGTGGGCGGATTGAACATATTCCCCTGGCCGCAAGTGCATGGCGGTCGAGGGGTTTGACGACTGATGAAGCTACACCCTGTAATTATACCAACAACCAATGTTTTTGCACCGTTACACATGGGTCTCACATCTGCTGATAATGCCTCGCGTGTGATTTGGACATTTGTTGGGATTTTGAGGTCCAACAATGTGAGTCAAGGGGCTCCTGTTGACGCGTCTGCTGCCTGTAGTGGATCAAATTCCTGTTACACGGGCACCCTCATATGTTGTTTACATTGAACCGAAAACGGAAATCAGCTCCTGCTGTTGTCGATAAGGGGCATCACGTGTGAGGGGCCCGCCCCCCTGCACCCTGTAACCCTTGGAAGCTAGCTACACACGAGTCTACCTAGGTAAGGCTTAACCTGTCCTCGGGTTCACACTAAAGACTCCCTCCCTACGTAATGGCCCGTGCCTTCGCTCCACCCCAGCTCTTGCGTTCGCGTGTTGTGGAATGAATGCTGATGGATGATTGAATCATGTAACTAGGTCTAAGCACGTAGGCAGTCACAAGTCTGAATTTCCTAGTGTCCGTCTGGTCCTTCTCGATTATCTCCACAATGATTGACCTTGATAGAGCTTTATCACAGATGGATTGTGCAGGTGATATTATGCTTAATATGTTGGTTTATTAGGGATTTAGAGTAGGTCACTATAAGTTAGACTTGGTTGGTACTTGGCCTTTGTGCACATCTGCATGCTGCATGTCTTGTCACTGTTCTGTCGATCGATGTTTTGCAGGTTGTACCGGGTGTACCCTTGCTGCAGCAAGAATTCTTCCATGTACGTACCGCCTGAATACCTACTTAAGTACCGACTTGACTGTGCACTTGACGTGTAATCTCAAGAGCTCTGGGTTAACGAGCAAATATTATATCAACCAGATGAGTATATAGATACATAGAAACATGGAGTATAATAGCATTCATTTCTCTCGAATAATATTTGAGTAAATGTGTATTAGGCAAAGGAAATACATAGCAGGCTAACTGAGGCATTGTGATCGCTATTTTCTATTGTAGGTAAGTACAAGTTACAAGGCTGTCACAATATGCCTGTCAAGTTATATAAGTTCATGGTCTATTAGACTACATTATGTCATCTTTGTGCTTAAAGACAAGCTTCCGTAAATAAATACCTACTTTAATCTATAAGGTATAAAAAACGCCAACCAATTGTTTTGCCAGGTAGTAATAGTTTGGTAATAGTTTGAGTGTTAGAAGCAGATCGTCACAGAGTATAGCTGGTCTGTGCATATCTTATTTTGGTATGATAAGTCAGTACTAAGTAAGTAAGTATGGCGGATGCTGAGCAATGCTTCTTCTTCACCCTTACCAGTACTAACTTCGAACAGATGAGCGCGACCAGCCAGCAAAAGCAAGGTTGTATTTGGACGGTACAAAAGGCGTTTACGCCATGCGCATGGCGCTAACAGACGTGCTCCGATGCTGAAATCAAATCAGGCACCGGCCGGTAGGGAAAGAGAAGGGGGAGAAAAGTGAGAAAAGTGAGGACGTAGCCAGCCGACCAGGCAGCAACTGACTGGTGGTACCTAACCCGGCTGGCCGCTGGTAGCTACCTAGTCCCCCGTGGCTAGATCCCCGTCACTACTGCGCAACACGTAGGTACCTACGGCACAGCGCCGCCACCAGCCCAGGGTCGGGGTTTGGCGCATAGCTGTCGGCCGTACCTAATCAGAAGCTGTCCCAACTCGACCACTCACTCATCCTCCCTCTGCTTCGGGCATTCGAACCCCACAACCGGCTCTTCCGACGGGACCTCTGACATAAACAGGCGACCGTGCTGCCTAGGTACTGCTGCCCTGTGCTGTGTGCTGTGTGCTGTGTGCCGTGCGCGTATTCTGTATTCTGTGGCACGTCCCATGCGACCTGCTCGCGCGTGCATGTCGACCAGGCAGAGCGAGTTGAAGCGGTAGAATCCCCTCCAGCACGCAGCGTTGCACGGCGCCAACAACGCCAACATCGCCAACACTGCCAAACCGCCAATACCGCCGACCAGCCAACCCGACCCGATCAGCGACCGACGACAACTGACGCGCCCTCGCCTCAATCGCCCTCCCCGGGGCCGACGTGTCCGGTCCCGCCTCGCTCCCTCGTGGCTTGTCATGGCTCTGGCCACGATATAGCTCTCTGACGATTGCACCGTACTCTCCGCATCAGCCCTCACCATGTCTTCGAGCGGGCAGCCTTTCGGTTCCAACAATCCATTCCGCCGGAAGATAGCTACAGCTGCGGACCCCGCGGCATCCCCAAGCCCAAGCCTAAGCCCAAGCCCAAGCCCAAGCTTCGGTACCCACGGACCCCTCACTTCGCCTGCGCCCTCGACCGCAACCCGACCGCCTCCCACTACCTTCAAGTCTGCCGTGCCAGAGGCCGAGCGGCAGGATGAGGAAGAACAGCCTGTGCAGCAGAAACCCAAAAAGATCGTCAAGAGAGTGCGCGTACAGTCGCCGCCCCCCTCCTCTCCCGAAGATGCCGTCCCCGTAACCCGGTTCCCCGCGCTAGAAGGGCGATATGACGATGACGATGACGATGACCATAGCTCCAGTGCTAGCGATTCTGGTAAAAGCGACGACCAGGAGGACGACCCTTTTGACACCGCCCCCATAGAGCCAGACACCGAGCTTGCCTCGGAGCCTCCTATCCCGCAGATCCCGCCAAATCCCTTTGCCCGTACTCTGCAGGACATTGAAGGAAGGGGTCAAGCGCATGACGCTGGCGCCACAGCCACGGCAGCCACGAGCGCATCAAAAGGGTCACTTGATGTTGATTCTTTTAAACGTCTTCTTTTGACAGGCTATGCGAATCTACCAGAGCCAGCTCAAACACCCCCGGCAACCACTCGCACTTCCGGAGCTCTACCTGATGGAGCTAGCGGCACCGACGCAAGCTCGGTATCGAAGCAGTCTCTTTTTGATGCTCTTCACGAAACACCTAGGACATCCCATGAAATATCCGAGCCCGAAGCCACAGAAGACCGCAAAGGTGTCTTCCCTTCATCTCCATTAGCAACAGTCCCGTCCGCCCCGACCCGCCAAAAGCCGCCCCCTCCGAGCTCTAGGCATGGTAAGCTTATTAGGATCGAGTTGGGAACCGACTCCAACGCGCATGGGGCGGTACGTCCCGCTTCCTCCGGGGCCTCCGGCCTTCCCTCGCCGTTTGGATCAACGTCACGGAAAGCCAGCTCTGAAATAGCAGCACCACTGCACTCTCCTCAAGGAGCAACAAACGTTAACAAGCCTCTGCCTGAGCCTCCCCTGCAAGCCCCTGCAGAAGAAGACGTGGAGTCCCCCTTTGATCGCGAGGCAGCCGGAAAAGTGCCGGAGGCATTCGCAGAGCTACAAGCCCATCCAAGAGCAGCTACACCCCCACCTACAAGTCGAAGCCGCTCTGAGTCTCAGACGAGCACTCAGTCCCGGAAACCGGCAGCACCTCCGCCGCGGCGACATGGCAGAAGTGATAGCAAGATATCGTCTATATATCCCACTAATATCACTGAAGACCCTCCGAGGTCGTCTATGGAGTCCAGCCACTCCCGCCCAGAGAATCTACCTATCGGTGTAAATTCTGAAAAGCCTTCGCATGCACCGGCTCCTCCTCCCCCGCGCCGCCCTGGTCACGCGCGGCAGGGAAGTTCTTTTGCGGGCAGCGTCCACCCTGGCTTTTCGTCGGTTATAAGTCCGAGTCCTAGTGAAAAGGACCGGAGCCCCTTGGCCAGCAATTTTACCCCTGTAACGTCTCCTGGCGTTCAGTCGGAACCCTCACATAACCGGAGCGGAAATGCCGGTGATGTCAATGGACAAACTAAGTTAAGCCCGCCACCCCCGCCTCCGACAAGGAAACCGAGCACCAGACGACCGCCTAGTGTCAGGAGTATAGAAAGCGGGAATGGGCCGGCTTCGCTCAGGAGGGTGAGCAGGGAAAAGGATGGCACGGCACCGCCACCACCACGCCCACCACCACCGAGAGCCCGCGGTGGTGGTCGTTCGAATCCGGACTCGTCAATCGGCGACAGGGAAGGGGTTCGGAAGGGAAGTGTAGGCTCCATATCGACCGGAAACGGCTCTGCCACCCCCATACCGACAGAAAGTGGAAAGCACGGGGAGGAGATCTTGGCGGATCTGGATGCCCTGCAGAGAGAGGTCGATGAGCTGATGAAGAAGGCGAATAACTAGCCATGGCACATTTTCTGTTTGATTTCTCTGAGCGACCCGTCTTGTCCAAGGAGATATCGAATTGGAACGATAACACATAGAGCATAAGCATAGGGCATAGGGCATGGGTATGGGGTATGGGCATGAGTACGCAAAACACCAATCGTCTCTCTTCTTGAAACCTGCTGTCGAGCCCGTCTTTTTTTTGGTAGCTGTCGAGGGGGGGCGGGTGATGTTTTGTGATGAGACGTTTGGATAATGACACCTAAGATAGCAAAGCGAATGGATGCGCGCGTGAGCTTGCGCGGATGTCGACATTTGTATGTATATTAATAGGCGGGCGTAGTATTTTGACCTGCCCTGCCCGCCTGCCCGCCTGCCTGCCTGCCTGCCTGCCTGCCTGCCTGCCTGCCTGCCCTTAGTCATTTTGCGACTGAGGGCCGCGGGATATGATGGGCTGTGGAATTGGAAACCTTGCAGCATTTCGGCATTGGTGTTCTTCATGTATGATTGTTGCTTTTATGATTGTGACTTCCTTTTACTTGGTGTGTGTGTGTATGTGTATGGGTGAGTGTGAAATGAGGTAGTCAGGTAGCTTTTGCGCTTTTGCGGATTTCTGGATCGATCGGCTCGGGAGCATGAATGGGGTGACTCGTGGTTGAATGAGAGTTCAAATGCTTCGAATTCTCTGCCTGCCTAGTCGGCCTTTTGAAGAGGGTCCTCTGTTTTATATGTTATTAGCTGAATAGGTAGGTTGAAAGAGTGCGACGTCTGTCTGTGTAAAGAAAGGGGCGTTGCGCAGTTCTCATCGTCATGGATTCATGGCATTCAACAACAGGAAAATCACTCCAGCTTCTGCCGGAATTTTGATCTATTTCAAAGACTTCTTAACCTATGTTCTGTGAATGATAAGATCCATAAGGTTTGGCATCGAAGAGGCCAAGTTGAGATGCGTCTGAAAGCAACCTTACTCTGAAAAAATCGGATAAGACGTACGACGATCTCACCAAGTGAAATTACCAACGAACTCTCCCGTTTTCGAAGATACCTACTCTATGTTAGCTATATGTAGCCTCTTGCTAACTATACCACCGAACCGGCCGTGGCGCATAGCTATAGTATTATATGAGATTAATCATGATCGCAGATCTAGACGTAGCCCTATACCCTATCATAGCTTACAAACGCCGTCGACACGTATATGAAACCAGGTATGATTTTATCCCACCCCCCCGACCACCTCTCCGCGATGGCCGCTTACCTGTAAGCCGTATTGGATACGGCATGTCAACGAGTGAGAAGCACTGGGTGCATATTTAGGGTTGACCTCGGCACAGCGATTCCTGCATCACGGCAGTCGTGGCCTGCTACGACCTAATTAATTGCCAGCGGTATGCAAAGAGACCATTCGTAGATGACTGTCTATGTCAATCAAGAAGAAGAAGGATTTGAGGTAGTTTGGATTCGGTTGCCTCCCCTTTTGCTACCATTCATTTAGTTCAGGCTCATCCAGACAGCACTTGGAACAGCGAATGTAGGCAAGCAACCCTCCCAGGAGGTAGAGGTCAGTGGGTACCTTTATTACGTTCAATATTAATTATCAATGAATTGATTACTGTATCGCTTTGAGCATTACGATGAATGGAAAGAGTGGTGGTTTTTGCTGAATAATTACTGTGCAGAGGGAAATGCGCGTCACCAGCAACCATTCGGGTTCGGGATTATGGGTGTCAGCAAAGATGTATCTCCGAGCCAGAGAACAACTCAGGCGCCCTATTACGAAGATGGGAATGAAGCTAGCAGCGAATGACTCCATCTATAGACATACCCTTGTCATGTCTCTTAACATACATTACCAGTATCTTACAGTCTCGATACCATCTCTTCAACCCAACCGGTGCTGGATATAAAAACGATGCACCTCAGCATCGCGGCTTTGCTGCCAACATGCCCTTCCAACCTCACCTCTTCCTACCCTCCTGCCAGACTACGACGTCCATACTGGCCAAGCAAACATGCATAGCATCAAGATCCTTCTCTCCATAGCGGCTCTCGCGGGGACATCGCTGGCCCAGAAATCCGACGACCAGTTCTGCTCCGCGTTCTTCACCTCTCTGGTCTCCATCATCGAAGCCGAGGCCCCCAAGACGCCGCCGGCGATCCTCTCCTTTCTCGCGCGGAGCACCGAGACCGCCGCACCGCCGCCCACCACCACCACCACCACCAGCGCAGCGCCAGCTCCGCCGCTGACCTCGCTGGACTTCGCGAGCCACGCGCGCGAGCTCTGCGGGCTCGCCACGGAGCTCCCGCCCTCGCTGCTGCCGGCGTTCGAGACCTACGCGGGGAGCCTGCTGAGCTTCGGCCGGGCCCGCAGCGCTGAGCACGTGGCCTACGTCACCGACTGCGCCCCCGTGGGCGAGGTCGCGAGCCGCACCAGCTACCTCGACTTCATCTTCACCGCCACGAGCGACTTCTGCGCGGACCAGCAGACGCAGACGCAGACGCAGATGGCCACGCCCACGCCCGGTGGTGGTGGCGGCGGGTCTAACGGGAACGGGACCTACCCGGCGGCCACGGGATCGGGAACGGGATCGGGATCCTATCCCGGTATCGACGGCTCTGGCACCCTGATCCCCACGGCGGCTGCTGCGAGGCCGACTGGTGCGTGCTTTTTGGGCGCGGCGGCTGTCGTGGGCGGTGTCCTCGGTGCCGCGGCTATCCTCTAACTAGGTAGTGAGTGTGTTTCGGCCATTTCTGGTCTTGGGGAGACTCGATCCATCTCGGCGCGCTTTATGTACTTCAATTCTTTATACTGAATATTGTAACTATTATTAAAATCCATTATATTCCTTTAGTTTTAAGTTCGACCCTAACAATGCGGCTGCAACCTGCGAAGACCCATAATATCGTGCATCCCAACCGACGCCGCCTGGATGGACAACATCTGAGCCATCAATCAGTCTGCCACCTTTCCAGTTTTCGATTCTTGGCGAGCACGTAAAGCTAAAGCCGACAAGGTAAAAAAATCGTAGTAGAGCTCTGATCGACTTCGGATCGTTATCATCCTCTGAAATATATTCATAGACAATAGCATGGTAGGTGTTTCCGGGTGACATACTGCGCGGAGGCTTGTCGTATTTGCGAGGCTGCGGTTTAACTCGGTACGGCATGCGTTTAATAAGATCCCCATCGAAATCGATCCAGCCATAGCACCTCCGTATGGGCGGGGATTGTGACAGAACGACCTGAGGGCTCCCAGCTGCTAGGAACTGCTGCGCATTGCCATGAGGCGCAGAAAAGGCAAGCATATTAGCCATTGCTTGCGCCTGAGTCTCCGGATGTCCGGAGGATAGAGGTACCGGCCCCTCTTCTAAGACCGCCTCAATCATTTGAAGAATGGCAGCATTTTGACATTCTCGTTGGGGAGCGAAGTAGCCGTTACGAGTTTGGGGTGGTTGCAGATCCCAAAACTAAGTATATCTCGATACTTAGTACAGGGAAAGAACAAAGAAAAGAACAAGAAAAGAAAAGAAAAATAGTGAACTTACGACTTTTAAAACAAAACTGCCTTGATCCCCAAATGGGACCTTCCAAACACATCCGTCATATCCATCACCCAGTTTGGTAACCGATTCCCACTTGATAGCGTCTAAAGAAAAAGGGCATTTCCGCAGTCGCGGTTGCTCGAAATCCTCGGCTGTATGATTTGGTGGTCCTTGCATCCACTCGTCGCTGCAGAAATCCACCTTTACCGCTTGTTGCTGAGCTGAATTTTGCTGATGGGGGTTATAAGCACTTAATCTTTGACGTTTAGTATGGTAAGAAGAGGATTGCCTTCGACGCTTACGCGCCAATTTGGTATCATTCATAGTGAAAGTGAAGATAGGTAAGTTGACTGAGGACAAAAGGGGCATTCGGGCGGAGGTCCATTCGGATCGCGAATGAGATGCCTTTCACGTGATACGTTGGCATATATGGGTCTACTGTGAGACCCAGTTATTATTCAGCGTCCAAGTATCCAAACATAGTATCTAGTACCTAATTCTTGTTGAACAGGAACTGTATCAAGGAGAGACTTCAAGTACTGTACGATTCAGGGGCACAAGCACGGGCTAGATAGTTAAGCTTACGTTAAATTTTCTTTACTGTACGTTCTATGAACATCGAGAAGTACATATGCCTTGCCTAAAATGTACTTGCTGGGTAGGTCTGGGCTGCTATTTTTGGCAGACCAAACCTTGACACAGGAACTCTCTCTGAAATGGTGGTTCTAAGGCTTTCCGGGTCTAGGAGATAAGGCAGCAGTGGAAACGTCTCCGGGGTAAGAAGCAATCTAATATAAATAAGCTCTCAAAATGTACGTATACGGATGATAATAACGGCACGAGTACGGCTCGGCCCCCAAGGCTAACACAAAACGCTTTGCTAAAGCTACTAAACTTGGTGTCATCGCAGCTGGTAGTCCCGGATGATACTGATCTGGGCCGTTGCTATTGTGCAACCCGACAGTCATATGCATACCGGAAATATAAAGCATTGCTTGAGATGATTGGCCAATTTAATACACCGGGCGTTGGGCGGCCGAGCACAATCCCTCCCTCCGGGCTTATCCTTTGAGGTTACGTGGCGGGGGGAGCAACACAATGCCGTCCTCATTTAACATGTAACCACGATCAGATTCTTTGCGAGGTAAGTATTGCGTGTAGGACGGGGTCAGAGGCCCTTTCTCACACCGACAGATGGAAAGGGTTAGTGGGTGTACGGTGTAGGGCACTTGCATGAAGCTGCCCGGGACTCGGGACTTGGGACCACCAGTAGGCTCAACCAGGCTCCCGACTGTCTGTTTGACGGATGCAGGTACCGCCGGAAGGGACAAGGTTTTGTTTGAAACGAAGGTGTGGGGTAAGCCCGGTTTCCGGAGAACGGAAAGTCAGTGAATTGGGTGAATTGGCGAGCAGTGACTATGGGGGTGGCGGTCCTGCGATGTAGACATGTAGAACTACACCCACGGCTCTCTTCAACAAACCTTGGGTGATGTGGGCAGCGAGGAAACAACTTGTGGTGTGCCGTTTCCCAAGAGCTACGCTCTCGCCGAACCCAGGTGACGCCACCCCCCCAGCAGACGGTGAACTCAGTGTCGTCCCGGCGTGCCACCTAGCAAACAAATTCACCTCGGACAGGTCACACTCACTACCTACCTACTTGTACTCAAGTACCTACCTGCTTTTGACACCTCCCGCCATCTACCAACGCCGCCAACACCAACTACGATACCTCAATACTCTTATCAAGCGCGGACAAGCAAGCTGTGACAACTTGCACCGACTAGACTACCTTAGCCATATCCACTGGCCACAGCACCTACGACACTATCTATAGTGCGTTATATCTTCTGTCATTATTCATCCCGGCGCACCAGGGCGGCGCACTCGGTACAGGATCGAGCGGGGCCGGACTGCACAGCACAGCCTCCCATGACCGCCTGGAGACAATATCAGAATGGAAGACATACGCGACGCCGCGGCGTCCGTGGCCGAGTTTGCTAGGCTGATCGACGAGCTGCGGCCGAATAGCTATACGCCCGCGCCGTTGCGGGAGCGAGCCGACCTCTTCACCAGCCGCGCTGACGCGGATAATGCCTCGCAAAGCGCAAAGACCACCATCAGCACCATCGGCACTTTCAGCATTCGCTGGAGGTCCAGGAGCTCGAAGAAGAGCTGGGACGAAACCCCCGGGGGAGCCTGTACGTAACCGGCCCGGACATCTGAGAACCCCCGTCACACCCCCGCTACACCCAGCAGCCGGGGACGTATTGCCTAGATCACGCATCCACGCCCCCCCCCTTTGAAAGCATATCCATCCCTTGAAACGCGCACTCACAAAAGCACTCACCCACCTGTAATTCCGCGCGCGCATGGCTGACCGGGACGTCTCGCCCTCTAGTGTGGAACGAGCTCGAGGAGGCGCAGAACAAGGTGGCGCGCGACTTCGACATCGACGAGACGGCGCTCAAGGAGTTCGTCAGCGCGCCCGAGATGATGGCGCTGGGCGACGAGTTCACGCTGCGCTACTTCCACGACCAGGACCACGGGCGGGACGGGGGCCCGCCGGCGGAGAAGGCGTCGTGGGCGGCCGAGGACCTCTTCTTCGACCTGCAGGCGGTCAAGCAGGGCGACGCCGAGGCGGCGCGCTGGACGGGCCACCGCACGCCCCGGCGGCGGCGCGGCGAGGGCGGCGGGGGCGGCAGCGGCGGGGGCGCCGACTGGGACCTGGCGCACCACCTCGCGCGCTTCGTGCTGCTCGCCGACCGCTGCCGCCTGCGCGCCGGCCGCGAGGACTGGGCGGCGTGGCAGTGGCCCTTCGTCGGCCACGTCGCCTTCTTCCTCGCCGTCCTCGGCTGCTACACCACGCGCGAGGCGAAGCGGCGGGAGATCGCGCCGTGGCAAGCGCCCACCGCGGCGAGGAGGAAGGAGCGCGAGGCCCAAGACTGAGGGAGCTGCCCCCCCGCCGTCGATGCCGACGCGATTTGAAAGCGGAGGGAGCAGGAGGAGGGATAGACACGGGCGGCGAGACGGGAAGGGTCTACCTATTTCTGGGGAGAGGAGGGGGATTAATGGGCCCCCGAAATGAATTACCTAGTCCTTTTTCTTCTTCTGGTTTTTTCCCTTTTTCTTTTCTTTTTCTGTTTATGGAGTCTAAAACCGGCGGGGGGCGTTACGCGCGTGGGAAATTGACGGCTACGCGTTTATAATTTGGAGGGTTCATGTTTTTTACCCGATATGCTTTTCCACGCGTCTTCTCCGCGAGGGGGGGCATCGCGACGGGGCGTTATGACATGGGTGTACGTACTGGTAGCGTCATGGCAGCAGGAACAAGAGTAGACACACGGTATTGGGATTCCCGAAAAATATAATTCCATCGAGACGGGGCGCATACCAATGACAGTAGGGAGGGATTGCATCGCGTACTGGCGATGTTGGAGATGGTGGCTGAAACTAAATCACTGTAGCTTAGGTAATTACCAGGTACCTAACTACTTACTCAATATCTACTAAAGCTGGCCATCGTGACCAATCATAAATAAAACAAGTGAACAGCATAGCACTGGGCTGTGTACCGTACTTATTGCAGATTAAGCTTTGGCGAATTCGCGTCCGCATCATCATCACAGTACGGAGTACATAAGTAAAGGTACCAAGGTTAGGTACTGTGTACGATGTGTGTGGTGTGGCGCAGCGGGCTGGACTCACCTCTTGGGGATGTCATCTCTTGGGGATGCGACGCTAAGCCACAATTTAACCTTTGGTTGGACATCTCTTCTCGGGGCGAGCTGATGTGATGGGGAGATGCTTACCTCCTAGAGGGCAGATCAGTACACAGGTCATTCTCCTCTCCTCATCCGCGTTTCTCGCACCGTCACGTCCTTCATCTTCATCCCTGGCTTTTCCAAAAGGCAACCCATCTCGTGCACATTCTACCATCACCCATCACCACAACCACACGCGTGAACGCGTCTACAGGCGTCTACGAAATCCCCGTTTCTTTGCTTGTCCTCACATTCCTGGGGTACGGTAGTTACTTCGTTTGACCGCATACCTCACCATGTCCGACGAGTCTGAAACCGACCGGGGTGATGAGTTTTTCGATATGGAGGCAGAGGAGTCTGATGGCTACGGCGTGCAAGAGGACGAGGGCGACGTCGATGAGCGCCAGCACTACTCATTCCCCCAGTTCGCCCGCCTGCCGCCTGAACTCCGCGCCATGATATGGGAGGCCGCTGACCCGTACATGTTGTCCGGGGCGAGAATATTCGAGGTCCAAGCCGCTCGTCAGGATGGTGAGCTTCAGCTTTGGGAATCTGCCACACTGGCACGACAGACGGCTCCAGCAAGGGCTGTCCTTGCCACCTGCCGGGAATCCCGCCGCATCGCATGGGCGCATTATCCCGATGTTGTCCAGCTACGAGGTGGCCGATATCAGTTCCGCTTCAAGAGTGCTAACGACATCATCCTCATTCGCGGTCTGTCCCCTAGCGCCCTACGAAACTCACGCTGGTGTGGCAAGATCCAGTATGTGGCATTCGAGGCGCTGCCTACGATAGATGAGATCTGGGCCTTGCACCAGGCGGGCTTAAACCCCCGGGATTTTCTACATGGCGATAACAACATCAAGGCCATTTTCCTTTGCTGCGAATCTTATGACTTGAAGTATGTCGCGCTTGGCTGGACCGCGTCCGAGTCTACTAAACGGTTCTATCTTGAAACACACTACGAACTACAAGGCGTCGACGCAGAAGAGTTCAAGGCTCTATATTGCTGGGTTGAACCGACTCGCGATGCGAGATTTCTGGGGGACCTCCTCGCAGAACTGGAGGGCGGGATGGAAGACCCTGAGAGAGACTACCTAGAGATGCTGCTAAGTCACGGCATGCCAGTAGGAGTAATGGTGGGCTATTACGACGGTGAGCTGGAAGTGTACGACCGGCTTAAATATCGCTACGACCGGAAACTCGATCGCGAGGCTGGCCGCGAGGATGGCTCCGAATCCCCTGTTGACTCGTGGATGGGTGACTATTTGGCCGAGTCTGAAGCAGATGACTATGAATTGGACGGTTTTGTTGTCGATAGCTCCCCGGAGGCAAGCGAAGAATCGGGCGGTGAGGAAGACGATGGCGTCAACGCCCATGATTCGGACGTTTCGAATGATGAGGAAGGCTCGTTGGATGGAGATGAGAATGACGAGGTTGCTCAATTTGAACAAGACCCCGGTACTTTTGCCGGGTTTTCGCCGCTTCAAGAGTCTAGCGATGGTGAGGGGGCTGGCAGCTCGCCGCATGCCGACATGTCCATTGCCAACCTGGATCATGCGTCAGACGCATCGTCTATCGAAGAGCAGCCACCCGCCACGACGCAGTCTGGTCGACACAAGCGTCGTATCGTATCCTCTGACGACGAAAGTGGCAACGAGGATGGCGGCGTGTCTGCTACCAATATCCGCCCACGGGCCATCAAACGCGCGCGCTTTGTGTTGTCGGATGGCGAGGACGAAGAGGATGACGAGGAGGCGGGCGGGGATGACATCGGACCTGAAGTGGAAGGATCATCCTCTCGATCAAAGAAGCCAACGCATATTATACTGTCGGATAGTGAGGATACGGACGAGGAAAGGCCCAACGACAGCCGGGGACGTCGACCGCCTACTCATAACCTCATCGACGAGGAAGAAGATAATGACGATGAAGAGGAAACCGAGGAGGAAGACGAAGAAGAGGATGAGGAGGCACCGCGAGCCTCGAAGCCGATGTCTCTGCTAGCCAAGCTGCGCCAGTTCCGCTCTGATGTCCCGGTCTCCCCCGGGGGCGGATCTCCCGATTCAGCCGAGGACGATGACGACACAGAAAATGAAGACGACGACGAGGGGGAGAGGCGATTCTCCGATGCCGAATTACCAGAGTCGGCTGGGGAAGACGATGGCGGCGAGTATTGATGGGATAGAGGGTGATGGATCTTCTTGGAGGCCATCCGCGGCCGCGTGAAGACGGCCGTCAGGGCAGGCTAGAGACTGGAACCATCGGATCCCTGGCGGATGTTTTCACTTGGAACTTCTTATGCGTAATTTCGAGCCTTAACGACGTACGACATGATACACACGGTATTTGTGCAGCAGCTTTCCGCGCTACTCTGGGAATAATAACAAAAGTATATCTAATTTATAATATTTTAATAGATTGGTTGAACTAGATTCCGGTAACACTTCATTTATTTAGCAGTAGATAGAGCGCACACGATACCCATTTCCGAGACCAATGTACGGAGAACAGCGCGTGCAAGATGAGCTCTTAACCTGTCTCAAGGCAGATTCCGGGCCACGAATTCTTGTTGCATCTTACGTACGTACTTGCATATGTGATGTAGTTGTGAGTTTTATTTATAAAAAAAAAAAAAGAATACTACGTATATGCGGTAGTAAGGGTATCCAGGTACGTATATAGAAATAGGTACCTAATTATAGAATGCATACCATGGATGTGGGCTGGTTTTACAACCCTGGGCCCGGCTGCCGTAGTGCCTAAGGATGGGGCGATGTAAGGGGATTGATTATTGGGGTACTAGGGTTCCGAACTTCCGTATGCTCTTTTATAGGGATAACTTAACCTGGTACCTAGATCGGCCGTAGGTACTTGACTGCAGTGTATAACCATATTTATGCGGCTGCTGACCCTGCCTACCTCCTTAGATCCATACAGGTGCCTGGTCGTCGTTTCTGTACTACAGGTCAGATAGGTACGGTACTTGTAGATCTCACACATGTAGGCTTGCAGGTTGGGGGCGGAATGCACGATCCACCACGACTACGACTCACAAGTCACGCTATATAAACTGCCCCGTGCCTTGCTCCTCTCGGCCTCTCAGCGGCGTGGCAACGAGTAGAGGGTGCTTTATAGACACCACACATTTCACCCGGCGATACATCTCACGACGATGGGCGACACAGTCCCCGACGGGGCCTGGAGAAAACACCTGTACCTCCAGACACGGCTGAAGGAGAGGAATGGCCGCACTCGTCTGCTGACCATCCAGCCGCGACAGTACGCAGCCTCGAGGCCCGAGTCGCCGCCTGACACCATCCACTGCTTCCTGCGCCTCGCAGAGCTGAAAGAGCGCCCGCAGTTCACCGTCGTCTCGCATCGCTGGGACGCCGCGGATCCAACAGACGAGACCAGGTCGGTCCTCGTGAACGGCGCCGCCGTGCCCGTCTCCGCGGGCCTGTTCGAGGTCCTCCACCACCTGCAGAAGGCGGCGGAGCCGGCCGTGGTGTGGATCGACGCGCTCTGCGTGAACTACGCGGACGAGGGCGCGCGGGAGCGGTCGGCGCAGGTTGCCCAGCTGGCGCAGATCTACGCCGCGGCGGAGAAGACGCTCGTGTGGCTCGGCGGCGCCGCCGACGGCAGCGACGCCGCCATGCGCGTGCTGCGGCGGCTGTCCGAGGAGCAGCTCACCGTCAGCGCCTACGTGGCCAGCTGGGCGCCCCAGATCGCGCACCAGCTCGTGCAGAAGATGCTCCCCGCCCGGCTCGCGGGTCACCACGGCGGCGGCGGCCCGGCCGCGCCCCGGGGCGAGGGCAAGGAGCCGCTCGAGCTGCAGAAGGAGCTCGAGTCGCTCCGCGCGCCGCTCCAGGCGCTCATGGAGCGCGCGTACTGGGCCGACCTGTGGTCGCTCGCCGAGCTCTGCATGACCCAGCGGGGCGTCGTCGTCTGCGGCGGCCACGGGCTCGCGCTCGACCACTTCTACTCGGCCGCCCGGGCCCTCGACCACATCATCAACCACCTGACGTACCTGAAGTGGCTCGCGGCGGCCACGGGCCCGGCGAATACGACAACGGCGAATACGACGACAACGACGACGACGACTACGGGCGCCGTGCTCATCAGCAGCGAGGAGGTCTCCAACCTCTCCCGGTCGCCCGCGCTGCGCGTCCTCGGCCGGCGCGACGAGCACCGCAGCGGCGACGCGTACGCATGGCTCAGGGCGCCGGACCATCCGCTGCTGACGCTCCTGACGCGCTACTTCGCCCCCAGCGCCCCCAGCACCCCCGCCGCCGCCGCGGGCGGCGAGCAGCTGCCCCTCCGCGTCCGCGACCCGCGCGACCGCGTCTTCGCCCTAGCGTGCCTAGCCACCGACGCCGCCGAGCTGGGCATCGCGGCGGACTACGGCGGGGACGCCGACCGGGTGTACGCCGACGCCTCGGCGGCCCTGCTGCGGAGGCACCCGGGCGTCCTGCAGCTGGCGCGCGGCACCGCGGGGACCGGGGACGGGGAGAAGGAGGGAGACGGGGAGGGAGAGGGAAGGGGAGGGGGAGAGGAGGAGAGGCTGCCGTCGTGGGCCGTCGACTGGGGGAACGTGCGCGCGCCGCCGCCCTCTCCGGCCCCCTCCTCGGATCGCTGCTTCAACGCCTGCGGGCCCGCCGACGCCCGGTACTACCGCGCCAACGTTAGCGGCGCGCTGTCGGGGCGGATCGCGCTCAGGGCCGGGGTCGTGGGCGCGGTGTACGAGGTCGGGGCGCCGTACCGGCCGGCAGCGGCGGCACATAACGACGAAGACGACGACGAGAACGACGACGAGGACGCGCGGAGCCGGCAGCGCGCGTACCTGGCCGAGATCAGGCGGTTCTGGGAGGACTCGACGGCGTCCATCGGCTCGCCGTACTTCGCGGCGCAGGCAGCGGTCGCGCTGGCGAAGATCCCCGTCGGCGACGTCGAAGACGGTAGCACCGCCGGCGGCACGGCGGCGGTCGGGCCTGCGCTGACGAGGGCCTCGTCCGCCACGGTCGAGGGGTATAAAAGGACCGTCGAGGCCCTGTTTCCCTCCTCCCCTCCCTCTGAGACGGCCGCCGCCGCTGCGGACGACGACGACAAACCTGTGAAGGAGAGAGAGGGAGAGGAGAAGGAGGAGAAGGAGGAGGAGGGAGAGGAGGGTGAGGGGAGGGAAGGGAAGGAATCGTTATCCGCCCCGGACACGGCGTACGTCCGGGCCATGGCGCGCATGGCGGGGCGCAGGCCCTTCCGGTCGTCGAACGGCTACGTCGGCCTCGGGCCCGCGGACCTCGCGGCTGGCGACGCGGTCGCCATACCCTACGGCTCGGCGGTGCCGTTCGCCTTCCGACGCGTCCGCCGCGAGGGTGAGGGCGGGGGCGAAAGAGAAGGAGACGGTGCCGTCTATCGGCTGGTGGGCGAGGTGTACGTCTTCGGGATCATGGACGGCGAGTTCATGAAGGTGCATAGGCAGGAGACGATGTTGAAGATTGTATAGATTAGATAGATTGGGGCCTTTTTTCCCTATCTTGTTTTCTTTTAATGGTTTTATCTAAGTGGGCTTCCGTATTCACTTGCTATCCGCGGCTGCATCTCGGCTTTCATGGCATTGGCGTCGGTATGGTGTTGGGACGGGTAGGGAGGGGGGTGTGGTGATATTAGATGTCTGCGACTCAGAAATGAGATTATAATAGAGTCATATCCATGACGATGTCTTTTATATGTTGTCCTGTTTATGAATGGTGTCTTGCCCTCTCGATAAAACCGCCATTTTTTTTGGGACACAACTGGAGCACAAGTCTTTCGTTCCCCGGCTTTACTTAGTATGCTTTTTCGTATCGTGACCTCGACGTGTGAGATGCCGGGACTATCCATACCTCTATACAGTGTCCAATTCTCGTAACAGTCTCTCAAAGTATCGTGTAAAGTGTCTCACAACATGTTTCTCTGAATTAATACTATCATCTATTCATTGACAGGTTCTTGCAGTTGAAGCAGGAGCATCACACCCTCACATCTGAACCATCGTCATCTGTAGCACAATATGGTTCATCGTACGGGCGGCAGACCTGCGACTTAAGCGGAATGCATTTCATATATGCTTCTCCCCCGTTTAGTATGGCTCACTGCTTTTTCTGAAGCTTTTGCCCCGTCAAAATCATACCTTACTCCCGCACTAGATAAGCGATTTTGAGGGCATGAGACACGATCTGTGAAGAGTGATCCGGCTGGTGATCGGGGGCACAGGGAGGGGGAAAGAGACATTGCTTTAGTATGTGGTACACGCAGGCAATCCAGATTTCATGTCTGTATTTGAAGAAAAAAAATAAGACTTGGATTACAAAAGCGCCGGTCTCACGTTTTGGCATGTGAAAGTGGGATGAGATTTGGTGTCGCCAAGCAACACATTGCCCAAACACGTCTGGAACCAAGCTTCGAAGCCAAACGCACCAGGCCGTGGTCAATTTCTCCCGGCGTCACTATCTAATCGCTACTCTCGCGTTCGCAGGCTATCGGATTGGTGGAGAAGTTGGGGGATGACGTGTATTTGTGCTGGGTGTGTGAGGCCCAGTACCAAGGATGACACAGTCCTACCTGATGAGCCGGTCAGGGACGGCTGCATCTGGGCGCTATCTGCATCCCGAGATGAATCAGCTCTGTGTCACCGTGGCGGCGGGTATTATTAGGGGGGCAGCTGAACGCAGGTTGCATATAGGCACACGGACCGCCGCGGTCAGACAGCGCAAAAACGTAGAAGTCTCTGACGGCAAAACCACACTCCTCCTAACCAAGATATCCTACCGAGATGGGCTCGAGAATAACTCATTGCCAGACGGCCGCGGCCGCCGATGACCACGCGAAGCCATTGTCTGCCATCCGAATCCCCAGCTCGTTCACAGAGGAATGGCAGACATCGGACCCGAGCCCGGATGGCCCGACAAACAGACGGACGCCCATTTCACGGATCCGGCCCTACCTGTGGCTCATCGACATCGCGCTATTGCTATCTGCCGTCGGACTGCTACTCGCATTGATATTAAGAGACGGGCCAAAAGTGGGCTTATATGGTTGATTGCCCAGGAATAGAGACCAGCATGTAGGGAGTTCAGCATCGCGAGAGTTGCCCCGAGGCGTGAAGAGAACAAATGCTGACGGTGCTACAGTTCTTGGATGGTGAAATAATGGTTTGACGAGAGCCTAAACGGGAACGGGGGTCCGGAACGGAGGGGAATTCTATCATTCTTAGGCCGTAGATTGCATGAAGCCTCAGCAGAATATGGGATGAAATGAAAAGAAGCTGAGCATCGATCCGCAATCACATCAGTATCAGTGGATTAGTAAGCATCAGTGGTTTAGTGGTAAAATCCATCGTTGCCATCGATGGGCCCCGTGTTCGATTCACGGCTGATGCATAAAATAATCTTTTGCTAATATTCCGGATCAATTGAAAAAGATTTTTTGTCCCTGTTTGTAATCATTTCTTGGTATTTTCTTACTTCGGGTTATACTAATTTTACTACATTCTCAGGTTTTTTTTTTTTTTTAATAAAAAAAACGCGGCAAAAGAAGAAAGCTAAAAATACAGTGTGAAGATGCCCCTCGACATTTACAGCAAAAGATTTGATCTTGCCCACTACTGGAGTCGAACCAGTTGCCTCCTCATTACTAGTGAGGCGCTCTACCGGTGAGCCAAGCGGGCTGTGTTGCTTGTTACATGGGAGGCCTTAACCTTAGCCCACTAATGTCAGACCCCGAAGGTACTATTCGATGGTACCAACACAACACCTTTCAACTACAGACAACACTTTCTCAAGATGCCTCATTTCCGCTCTGGGGTAAAGCTACTTGGTCCTTTTTACCTAGCTATTGACAGCTTGGTAACAATAATAAAACACTTACTTTCATGATAAACGATTTGATTTTAACTTACACTCTAGTGAATCAAGAACAATGCGAGCTTAGTGCTGTGTACATGGAAATGGCTTGTATTGTTATGCTAAATTAGGTGCCAGCAATGCTGAGCTGCGATTATAGAAGGTGCTGTTTCAAGAGATTCATTGACCGGGGGGCTTAACGATAGTTTCCCCTACCTCCTGCTACAAGGGCCACACGATCCGGGCTTGGTCGAATCCACGTACGTCGGCCGACAACCACCTGCGCAGCCAAAGTCATGCACGGTTTCAGTCCCGCAGGGGCACCGGCAGCTCGAGTAAGTGTAAAAGACCATCTTGCAAGCCATTTCGTCTGTAATGTATTGTTGAACCACGTGCGGGGGTGTATTTGGGAGAATCTGTTTGTCTGTGTTTTGGTAACGGGTGTCTGAAATTGGTGTGTTGTGACCTGAAGAAGGTTTGGTCGGATAACGTCCAATTCCTGGGTATTTATATTGAGCTTGCGCGTGTTGGCGCATCATACATGTGCTTTCTTAATACAAGGACTTTGTCTTTATCGAACTAAGCGTCTCTATGATAAATGTTCTTGTTTACCACCTTCGTGGTGATAATTAGGCTCACAAAGATCTTGTCGCATACGAATTAACTTAAAATCCTTTTTCAAAAATGTAAAAATATGGGGTTTGTGATCAAGTGTATCACAGTTACTTTAGAAACGTAGATTAAAAAGCCAAAAAAAAGTCAAAAACGTACAACACCAGGGATTCGCTGGTCGTCACCGACCCAACTACTAATCTGGCCCTCACCGGCTTATCTATGGGGGAGCGGACGGGACCCCGAGTTCTCCGGTGGGTGTGGTCGTACGTGTCAATCATTGCGATTAAACTGAGTTATATTCGAAAGCCCGACACACACCTTGGGTTTAGGTCATCGCTTGTCATCACAGCTCAGCCCAGTGCTATTAGGTAGTGGTTTTGAACTGCGCAACAAGCATCCCGACGAATATTGGAAATGAAACTCTGTAAGACTTCTCATCTTATGTTACTGAAATTGCAGACTTGGGGACCTAATCGATGTCAATAACTATGTGCGCGCCCTTACTTGCCAATGGAAAATAAAAGAAGCAGGCGTATGAGTAATACTGAGAACTCCTATGAGCCTAGCATCGATCCTCAGCAATATTCTAGAAGGGCGCTGTAAAATGTCGCGGCTAGAGATCCTCCCACTTTAAATGTCTCGACTAGGTTTCCTTCCTTAACTAGGAGCTTGGAAGGTTACCATGTTGCCGGTGAGCATTCTATAGCTTACTTGACCACTACCCAGTTTAGAACGTGGATGCCTAGAGAATTCACGTTTGCTTTACGGGATACTGCACATTCTCAGGGCTGAAATGGAAACCTCGGACTTCCGGGTACCCGACATGTAACCGGGGGTGATATGCAGTAGTATTCTCGAAAGGAACCCCTTTCGATCCATCAGAGCTCAGTCAGCCATGAGCCCAATGACACATCTTTTTCGGACCAAGATGTCATTTAAGTCCGAGCTATGCGCCATGATGAAAATACTCGTCATAGCATTTCAATGAAGACTACCTCGTATAGAACCTGGTCTCTGAAAGAGGAGTGTCTAAGCCGTCTATTGCACTCCAGCTTGAGTAAAAGGTTTTGGGCCGCGTATCAACTTCCTCAGGCACTCCATTGAGCTAGCTTTCCTCGTCTAGGATAAACCATCTACCAGATCTTACCCCGTTGGTACAGCATCTAGTTGACAAGACTCGCTGTGCCTCATGGGCCAAGCTGAGGCGGACTCGGTTAGCTTAACCGAACCCCGAGATCAGCCAAGTATCATAGCACGTCGGTACTCGGGATGCAGAGGATGTAACGGGCCGTGCACATCGCCCCGGCCCCATGCAACGCGCCCCGAAGCTGCCCCGCATTGGCCAAGATGTGATGACCAATTTGACCGGGAGATTCTGTTACATATAATACAAGGCATGTAACTGAGCCCTCATTCCGAGGAGTGTTGGTCGATAAGGCGTTCCAACATGGCATCCGAAAGCGCAAGACCTCGTGTGCTCATCGTCGGCGCTGGGCTGAGTGGACTTGCCCTCGCCCAATGCCTGCGAAAACAAGGGATACCATTCGAGATATTTGAGAGGGACACCGACATATCCACGCGCCAGGGTTGGGCCATTGCGCTTCACTCGTGAGTAATTATAGTAATTCATGAGTCATGGTTAACGGCCGTGGCACGCTCGAGATACCAGCTGACGTAAAGAACTCAAAGTATCATTGATGACCTGCTGTCGGCGTTCTGCTCTGACATACCTCCCCTGCGACAATCGGCGGACCACCTGTCGCCGCTCAAGCTCCGGCCGCAGTTTTGTCTCTATGGCCGCGGGCAGAAGATGGCGGTTGAGGATACGCCCGAAACGCCTTGTCTGCGCCTCAACCGTTTGCTCTTCCGCCGGTGGCTTGCCACCCGTATACCCATACAGTGGAACAAGAGGTTGCAGCGGGTAGAAGAAGAAGGAGAGCGAGTCACTGTGCATTTTGCGGATGGCAGCAGTGCTTCAGGTGACATTCTGGTAGGTGCCGACGGAGTAAATAGCGTGGGTGAGTAAACGTTGGAAGAGATAAGAATCTCATCGAAAAAGTGGCTGACGTGAAAGCTTAGTCCGGGAGAGCATCCTGGGTCGACCGAACGCACAGATGCTCAACTCTGTTAACTTAAGTTGCATATGGGGCGAGACCACACTTTCAGGGCAGGCATTTGAGCGACAACTATCCCTCGGCCATAGTGCCTACGTATATGCATCTAGGGAACTAGGCTACAGTACTTGGGTGGGCCTAAATAAGGTTAACGATGATTTGTCGGGCGACTATTACTGGTGTGTTAGTTGGGATGGCGAAGACGTCGATGATCCATCTCACTGGTTGAAGAACGCTTCCGGAGAGGCTAAACATGACTATGTCATGAAGATTACTCAATCACTTGAGCCTCGGTTCAGGGAGATCTTTCGGCTGACCCCTATATCCGGCATACTACCTGGCCTGACCGTGTTTCGAGACGCCGAGATCCAATCTGTACCAGAAGGCAGAGTGGTTCTAGCCGGCGATGCTGCTCATCCCATGACACCTTGTAAGTCTCCATCCTCGATAGAAAGCCACGGTCTGGCAGAGGCACGGCTGAAACTAATGTTGCTCTGTAGTCCGAGGAGAAGGCGGGGTGCATGCGATTAAAGACGCGCTTAATCTTTCCGAAGCACTGAGTCGCGTGGATTTTGAAGACTTGGCAGATATTCGGCTCAAGCTAGGATCGTATCAGAGGGAGGTGCTGGAACGTGGGAACGCGGCGGTTCGGCTGTCGAGGAGTGCGAGTAATCGGCAAACTCATACAAGAATCGTGACTTGGGGGCATGAAACGAAACCAGCTGCAGAGGAGACCGTTTTACTACACAATTGCAAGCCTTGAGTATCGGTCCGACTCAGTTATCATCCTATATGTATCTGCGTTCATAAATTCCCGTGTGAAGCAGGAACTAGTTGCCTGTGATCAACTGGCGACGTGGGAATCGTGAGCGGCAGGGCCGAGAAGTGAGTGCGGGAGACTGTTGTATGCCGTCGCATAAGCCAACAGGCCCCGGCACTTTGAGTAACTCGGGCTCTAGTAGCGCAACCTAAAAAGTTCCAGCCCCTCGGTAGATATTGGCAAGGGTGTGATTCTAACCAAAAATTGAATGATGGTAGCTTCTGGATCATGATGGTAGGTATTTAATGCCAATAACTTTAGAGGCTGGCCATATGGTAACATCATGTGAAGTATCATTCCATCATCGCTCAGCAGGGACGAGTTTCCCTGCAGAAAATGTCGTAGGATATATAGACTTGGGTTTAGCCGGCTCAGCTTCGTGGGGGATCGATGTTTTTTGATCATTACTTTTAATTTCAGCTCCTGCGAGCTCTGCGCTTGGCAGGGCACCGGGGCCTTCGACTTGGGTTCTCGAAGAGCCTGTGCGTGAGTTCCTCAGATCCACCTCTTTACCGAGCTAGCGCTGACAAGGGGGCCAGGATGCTCCTTGTAACATACCGCAGGCTTCACGCCGACGCGTCGAATCCCAGATAGGCGGCCGACTCCGAGGGAGCGTGCAGGCCCCGAAGACACAAACAGAGCACGAGAGAGTCTAGGATGCCAACGCAAACCGAGACAGTCCAGAGTGTTACTCACAATCTGTAGAAAGAAGGCGTCAGGAACGCCGAATCTCTTCGGAGTTGGCTGCCGTAATATTTTGTGGACGGTTGGGGTCTTGAGCGAGCGCGGCCCATTGTATTTGGTACGGGGCAACTTTACGTACACGTGTGATCCCGGTCGGCGACATATTGCTTTATCGCTAACATCAGCTCTACGTATAGCACGAGCAGCAATTTGCATGAGGGCAACCGTTCGATGGTCAGATGGTGACGAGGGCAAATTGCTGGGACATCCCAAAATCTGACCCATCTTGCGGCGACTGCGAGCTGGAAACACGTCTTTTCAGAGACGCGTTATAATAAGACCCGGTAGCGGCAGGCAAGCTGTCACAACAGACCAAAAGATCCAACATGTCCAGAACGCGACACCAGAGCTTCCGTACATATATAACCACCGGCCTAGCCACGCCTCGCACGCCAGTGGTATGACAGAGCAATAGAACAGAGAAGCGTACAGCCGCCATGCCCCCGTACGCTGCGATAGCTGCTAGGGGTCTAGCGACGAGTATACAATATACACAGAAACTCCAAATAGCCCCCAAGCAGATCCAGAGGGATATCGTCTTAAACATCAGAGATCGAAGCTTGACCGAAGGTAACTGATGCACGAGCTCGAGGTGAAGAGCTTTCGGTGGAATCTTCCAAAATGTCGCCACAGCAGCGATGTAGCAAATGTGGTGACGTCTGAGCGGCCAGCCACGACCCTACCTAACCGTATCATTGTCAGCTTTATTCAATCAAACATATTGTCAACCATCAATTGTGTTATGTCTAGATTGAAAGCTCTCGAGAAACGCGATGCAGGAATGGGAGGCTCTTACAACTGTTGAAATCGGCGCGTTAGGCTCTTCAAACAATGACCAGCCTTGCATCCTTCGCAGTGGTCCTCTTCGTGCGGAGGGCTTTGCTTTTTGATGTAATCGGGCGGTTCCACGGCGATGCCATTCCACTTCTTCAGACGGTATGCCACCCTGTCCGCATAAGAATCGTCTAGGTCCGGCTTGCTCAAGAAGTTACACTGGAGACAATGCTGATGATAGACCCTGGCATTATATCTCATGCCTGGATACATACGAATAGTAATCGCTATACACTTGCTACTCCAAGCGACAGTCTGGCAGTTCGAATTGTTACAATGAAATAAGCCCATGATGTTTGTGTCGTAAGTTTCGATACAAGATTCGTCATCATCCTGGTGGTTGAATCGGAGCTGAAGACCATCTTGCTGGAGCAGTTGGCACACCTCGGCGTGTTTGGAAGGCCAGAGTGACCATTTCCGATTTGGCTTTCTCCCTCTCGCCATGGCGCTGATGGTATCGGAGTGGAGGAAGTTGAGGGGGTGGTTTGCTGAAAGTCGAGACCGCGGAGGAAAGTGATTGAGATGCAATGTTTACAAAGTCGAATCAATCAAGACCTGGAAGAGGGGGGGAGAAAGATATAAAGTGAGCATGAGCAGCGAAATGAGTCCCTCTTGCACCGTTTGCAACCCTCCACAAGCAGATGGAGGGATGGGACGCACTGCATCTGCAGTATCTCTCGATCATTGGCAAGGCCACCTCATTACGGCTCGGGAGCTTGTTCCGTCTGCTTGTACCCGCATTATCACAACAAAGTCATTGGTTCAGAGTACTGCCATTGACACGTCCAACTCATGACGGAGATGTGCAGATGCTCACTTTGGTTGGTTGGACTGATCTCCCCTCACATCTGTACCACCACCTGACCGCGTCAGTCGCCAAAGTCTGCCTAGACCACACCCTTAACACAGAGGCCAACAGTGCAGTTACAAAGTAGACTACCATCTAGTGAGGCGTAGTCTGACATTTGCCACTCCAGGGTAGCTAAGTCTGTCACTGCCACCACCACTGCTACCGAGAAATTGATCCCTTCGGATGGGTTCTTGAGAGGGGGCTTTCTCGAATACGCGGATAGCTAACTAGGTACCTATAGTGGGTGGTAGGTTCACAGCCAGCTCAGTGCGCAAGTCTATGCTGCTCAAACCTGTCACAATCAGTAGTCTCCAATCCGGCCCATCTCCTAGCATCTGATACAACAATACTCATTGATTTCTTAACTAGGTATATCACGTGGCTTTGGTTCGTCCACACATAGCTTTGCGTAGACCCCAGCATCTCACTTGGAGCAGCCCCGATGGGTTCCCGCTTTTGCCGACGCGTCGGCCAAGCCGAACGCTTCAACATGGCATAAAACGATATTTAAGCCCCGAGAGTGACGCGTCGTCGCCATGGACTTTCACGTGGTGCAGCTCTCAGTGCCCGGCTGAATGCCGAGGCAACAGACAATACGAAGCTTCAGAATATAGTATCGGTACCGGTATAGGGTCTAGCCAACCCCAGACTATTCTTTCCTTAACCAGCAGGCGACCAATTCGTTTGATAGATGGCCTATAGAACGAATCCGCCTATCTTCCTCTAGGTAATAAGAGTATCTATCCCTTTACTTGCCAAGATGGTCCCGATGAATTGGTCTCGTGCCGGCGTCCCTGCCAAGGCCCTCTCCCGGCACTTGGCACATCTAAATGAGGCAGGTCAACCCAGATAAGGACATCTCCAGCCGTATTGCTGGGGTGCGTATACTACTCGCCAAGTATTTCGTTAGATTGCATCTTGGATCATGCAGCTTGGCCTGGGCCATCGACGACGGGCTGGGCCAACTCGTGATTCGGATCGTGCGTGGAATCGCGAGCAGAAGCTCTCGGAAGAGAAGCTTTATCTGTCCACCTACGCTACAATCTGGGCAGTGGGCAGCATGGCCATTGGCCGATGCACCTGTAGCCAAGAATATAGCTTCAAGTAACGGATTCTTCATAAAGGTATATAATCACGTCCCATACCATGCTATCCCATGTCCCTGAGGTTTGATTTCGTTCACTCCGATCTTGATCGCGCCATTCTCAGTATATCGCGTGTGTTTCTTGTCGGGTGGATTGGTAGACTTTGGTTCACTCTCCTCAGAGTCATTCTTTCCTTGTCGGTATTGACCTGTTCACAATGAAGGGGTTCAGGTCTGCTCTAGCGATTACGGCCACCGGCCTGCTTGCCATAACTGGCAACGCCGAGCCTCTTCCCTATGGCGCTTCTAAATGCAAGCGTCCTCTGGTGCAAGATGTAAGGGCCGCTCAACTTACCTACGTTCTACCACATGCTAACACATTTCTCGATAGAAACCGTTCCAAAACTCCATCCATCTCAAGGACCTCATGAAGTGTGCACAAGACCTAGAGGATATTGCGTATGCGACGCCTGCTCGTAACCGAGTAAGTCGCTATGCCTCTTCTTACGATGCGAAGTTGAACCAACAGCTTAATCACAATTGTTCAGGTCCATGGCTCTGAGGGTCACAAGAATACTGTCAAGTACTTCAAGGACACCCTCGAAGCCCTTGGTGATTACTACACCATTGAGCTCCAGGAGTTCACCACCGAAGTTACACTCGCCTCTGCCACAGCATTCTCGGTCGGCGGTGTCGATTTTGAGACGGACTCCTTCGAGTTCGGTAATAATGGCACCTGGACGGACGTGCCTCTGGTCAACGTAGCCAACCTCGGTTGCGACCCGGTAAGTCATGACACCAACATCTCTAGACTCTCTCTTCGACGATCTTTTTTGTAATAGCATGAGAGTGTTTTTTCTCGCGCATTTACTAACACATACGCTAGGCGGATGTCCCCGACAGTGTCGCTGGCAAAGTGGCGCTCATCGGGCGAGGTGAATGCACCTTCGTCCAGAAGATTACCAATGCTGGCGCCAAGGGAGCCGTTGCCGCTATGATCTATAACAACGGCGAAGTCGGCCCTGCCGCGGGCACACTTGGCGGGGTTAATGACCTGATCCCCTTGGGCGGCCTCACTCGGGCCGACGGCCTGGCTCTGGCTGCGCGCGTAGAAGCCGGCGAGACGGTCACCACCTCCGGCACCTTCTGGGCGTACGTAGCCCTCGGCATAAGCCATAATGTCGTCGCCACTTCCAAGTACGGTGACCCGGACAACGTCCTGTTCCTAGGCGCCCACTCCGACTCGGTTGACAAGGGTCCCGGCATCAACGATAACGGCAGCGGCTCCTGCGGTCTCCTAACTGTGGCCAAGGCGCTCTCCAAGTGGCGGACGAACTCCCAGGTGAAATTCGCCTGGTGGACTGCCGAAGAGGAGGGTCTCCTGGGCGCCGAGCACTTCGTCAACACCTCAAGCACAGCAGATCTCGCCAAGATCCGTCTCTACCTGAACTTTGACATGATCGCCTCGCCCAACTACTACCTCGGCATCTACGACGGCGACGGGAGCCGTTACAACCTCACCGGACCCCCCGGATCCGACGTGGCGGAGAAGCTGTTCGAGGACTGGTTCGCCGCCCGGAAACTGACGACCTTCGGCTCCGAGTTCAACGGCCGCAGCGACTACGGCCCGTTCCTCGACGCCGGCGTCCCGTGCAGCGGCCTCGACACCGGTGCGGACGGCGTTAAGACGGAGACGGAGGCGGCCATCTACGGCGGGGTCGCCGGCGAGCAGTACGACCAGAACTACCACAGCGCCGGGGACAACGTGAGCAATCTCGCCGCGCTCCCCTTCGAGGTCAACGCCAAGGCGATCGCCCACGCGGTCGCCACCTATGGCAAGAGCTGGAAGGGCTTCCCGGCTCGTCTGCCATCCAACGCCACTGCTCCCGCCCGTCGCCATTTGCATAGCCGCGAGGCCGGCGCCTCCAAGAAGCACTTCTGCGGTACGCAGGAGATTCTCGAGTACTAGACTAGCACCGTCTAGGAAGCCGAAGTAGGGCGTAAAGTGTTAGGGGAGAGGCTTGAACGGTGCTAATGATGCTACGAAAGCTAACGCGTAATGCCTAATATCTGTAAAAAAAAATATAACACGATTATACATACCTGCTATCCCCCCACAAATCCGTATTGCAATATGAATTGGTCATTAAAAAGAAAAGAAAACAGGATGGCGGATGCGCTTTACATGGGTGCCCAAAAAAGAAAAAAAGAAAAAGAAAACGTACAACACCAGGGATTCGCTGGTCGTCACCGACCCAACTACTAATCTGGCGGTATCTGGCTTAGCTATGGGGGAGCGGACGGGACCCCGCGTTCTCCAGATCCTATGGTCGTACGTGACAATCTGTACATCTATTACATATTATAATCATGAGCACCGCCTGCCGGCCTGTCTGTCAAATAGATGTTGTATGTGGTGTGATTGGACATGCAGATCACTTCTGTATTATAGATATCGAAGTATGGACTGTAGGCAGACGCAAACACTCTTATCAATGATCTAGCTGGCTCTTGACTATTATTGATGCAGTTGAAAACATCTCTGACGGGTGCGTTCTGCGCGTTAAAAATTATATTTTTATGTATTTTCATGTTGTAGTTATGCGAAGGGAGCCCTCCTATGCGACCTCCTGCTCGTTTCCTTAGGTTGAGCCTGTTAACACACTACCGCAGCTTATTATTTAATTTCTTATTTTTACTGCGAAAAAGGTACGAAAAAAAAAACAAATAGGAAGCGATAAAGTATGTACGTGTTGCTATAAAAGTGGGAATAAAGGACAAACAAAAGAAAGAAAGGGGGAAAAAGGAAAAAGAACAACATCCTTGAACAGACAAGGGTGTTCATAATTGAATCTGTCGACTAGGGCCTGATTCGAACAGACGCTCCCGAAGGAAATAGATTTCTAGTCTATCGCGTTAACCACTCCGCCACCTAGCCGCTTGATGGGAAATTGGCGAGGTAAAGACCGTTTTGCGCAGGAGTTCCACCTGGGGGGTCACACAATGTCATGCACAAGTAGAACGTAGCTTCGGGGTTGAAAGTCTTCAATACCCGAACGATTTCTTTGCCTTTTTTTTCTTTTTAAACACTTCTTAACTGCGACAAAGATACGGACAGAACTTAGTTGTAAGGGTGTAATCAAGTACCTTGCGCATCCAAATTTTAAGAATTACCTGAATTTGTTGAATCAGCAGTCTACAACTATATTATAGTCAACTTGTACATTCAGTTGCAAGGGCATGATCTTTGAACAAGAGAAGGTATTGTTAATACCTCTACCCCTAGTAATCGTCTCTGCTACATACAGAATATCTCTCTACCTTAAGAGGCGTGTGTATAACCATAGTTTCTAAGAGGTGGGAACGATATATCCGTGTTAGTTTCACAGGACTCCTCAATTAACCCTAAGTCATCTCCATCAGTCTTCCGGGACTTATTTGACTTCTTAAGTTTCTGTAAATGGAACGAGTTGATTAATATTTTCTCGGGGGGATCCAATCGATGGGTTGCCAGTCCATTAGCAGGTCTAATCAGAGGCGACAAGACCGGTATCGACACAACGACCAAAACTAAGTTGACCTCGACTCTATACGTAATGTTAGCTATTTCTTAATGACAATACGTTTACTGGCGCTTCATAGCATCCTGGGGCTCGGCGGTGGTACTTACGCCCACCAATAGGCTATCTGTGATAAAGCAACTGTTTCATTATCATTCCCTTCGTTAATTCCGACGCTATCGCGGCTATGTGGATGAGAGCACTAACAAGTGAGATCTTGAGTTTGCGTAAAGCTCTGGAAACTGATAGTCTTCGCAATGGATGCAACGCTGGCACTGTGGTTTTATTAAGCTAGGCCGCCCAACCCAAGGTATCTGTTAGAAAGGGGACGCAACTTACAATACCCCTAACCCCATTATGCAGCTTAAATATAACTTTTGTTTCTTCTCCATCTTCAAGTTCCAGAACAAGTTGGCTGGATATAAAGCCAGGATGACATCAACGGCCGAGCGGATGGCTTTGATCAGTTAATCTAAGTGTTCTATAATTTAGTCCTCGAATTTCTTACAGCTCTGAGTAAATCCAATGTACTGCTGAACGGTAGGAGGCCAGCAGTCACCCGCAACTCTGTGATCCCAATATGCATCCAGTGGACGGCACTGAGCATACGTCACTGTTACGGCAGCAATATCGCCGATGAACTGGACGACAATTATAGTCCAGAGAAGATTTCGCCTCCATACGCTAGGCGGCGTAATGCTCAGAAGGAGGATGGCGTACGAAATCCTGGAGATGCCAACAGAGAAGATCGCAGGTCCTTCGGCGAGAAACGTCCATTTGATGGCATAAATAGCATGCTGCGGCGTATCTGCGAATGTCGCTATATGCCGCCCAAGGCCCCAACTTACCGCAACAGTGACCATGACAGTAGTTGTTATTCCCAAGCCCTACGGGTATCCATTTGTAAGCTTGTAATATCCGACATTGGCTGGGCCGTACTCACGTAGGTAACTAGGAGACATAGATCGTCCAATGTTACTTTTTGGCGTCGCACTCTATACCGTATCCATAGTCGTAGACCTATGACCCCTGACGAGACTATCGATAGGAGCCACGCCAGGGAGAGGAGCCCAGCGCCCATAGAATTTGAGGCCATCTCGCTCCAGGTAACTACAAGCTAGCAACCAAATGGGGAAACGAAGACTTGAGACTGCCTGTCATGGATGGAATATCTTAGGTTCTCAAAACCGTAGACGGGATGGCGGTACTTTTAATATCTCGTTGCCCGAGAAGGCTGTCTTGAAATGCCTCGCCCCCATCATTGCTGTGCCATTGTAAAACATAAGCCTCTCCACTATACGGCGTATTGTCGCGTCCATTGTCACACAGTGCCGCTGTAGGTCATCTTGACCGGTGGAAGCCGGTACTCCCTATAAACCCTTGCTCCGTCTCTCACAGCTACCACTAGGTGTGCATCAACATTTTCTCAAAGCCTCGATTGACCAAAAAGGCGAGATAGACTATTCGAGCGTTTAATAACCTGGGAGAGCATAGAATGAATACTAAATGATTATTACAGCCGTTCGGTCGAGTAATCGTTATAGTCACCTTTCAAAACCCATTCGTCAAGGGCTCATGTTGACTCATAACTTCGTATTCGGTGTCGAAGTTGGTAAGGGCGAATTCCGCCTAACCTAAGCACCCAAGGCGAATCGTGTCTTGTGCGCCCCGGGAGTATTTATATCTTGAAATGTGAATCTATGAGTCAGAACGACGCCATTGTGTAACTTGGGGCTGGAACTCATGGGCCTACGGGGGCTGACCAAGAGTTTATTAGCCCAGGCAGGCGCCCACCTAAAAGCCAATGGGTGTCGGATGTACGTGATATCATGCAGTGTGTTGAACTGATCGTGTAACTATATTATTGTTTTTGTCGGAATAGAGGGTTGGAAGGTAGCCACGGATAACGCGAAGATTTTAGCCAAATCAATCGTAACCAGCTCAAACACTCTCTCCTCTTGACGTTGCTAGGCTTTGCGCATATCACGTACGATCGTAGCCGAGCTTCTGTCGTTTTTACATCCCAGAACAGGAAACAATACACACGCTCGCCGCAAAGTGGTCGCCACAACTATCATGTCAACAGAGGAGGTGGTGCTCTGGCCTTCATCTTGAAAACCGTCATGACCCCTAAACACACAAGGTTATCCTGCCTCTGTTTAATAGGGAGACGCTTAATCCAACATAGACTTCGAAGGGGCTGGGGTTGACGCTGTGCGAGACTTAACTGAGTGGCCAAAGAAGAACGGCGACTGTAGGCACTCAGCAGCTGGTCCTCTTGTTCTCAGCCTAGGATAAAGAGTTGCTTAAACTGAACACTGATGCTTCACCTTGTGCCGCTGATGAATTCTCGCTCGCAGTCGTTTCCTACACGCTGGGAGCAAACGTTCGAGGCCCCCAAAGCGCACCTTTCGAGTAGCGAATAAGAATAGCCTGACCTAGAGCCCTAGTGCAGATAGCTAGAGAGTGGAGAGGAGCTCGGGTTGCAACCCGGCGATGCCACCTTTGCTTGTGCTGGGCGGGGAGCACAATGACGGGCTATGGGTGCTGAGTTTTTCGACTCACAAGCCAACTGGGGTGATACACTCTCAGGACAGGCGGACCCGGAACTTATCCAATCGGCTGAGGGTTTCGCAGACCACATGTACAACGCTTCAAACTGGCCTAGATGACCTTTTAGCTTCAAGGTTAGTAAGACCCGTAGCTGTACCCGCGTATTCCTCGGGGGGAACAGGCGTAGCTTGCGCGTCGGAGTGCGTGACAGCAGCTGAGTCAATTACTGTCATAGGGCCCTGATCATACTTGAAAGACCTGTCTAACGCGAGCATTATCCCCGAATCTCTTGGGTGCCGTCAGTGACCCCCGATAAGCACTGTGGAAGTTGGTCAAGGTATAAGTTTAGAATCCTTTCTAGCGCGGAACGTTTCGCCTGAATCGAGGGACTTGTCTCACAGTGCCAAAATGATGGAAGTCCGGATATCGAAACGCATGCGCGACCAGATGGAGAATATCCTCGCCCATCACTGGACAGGTATAGACTTAATCATATCCGTAGGTCTTCTCTCGTCGCTGTATGAGAAAGGCCGCTGTCTCACAGGCGCGCATCCACAGTTCTGCGGAATACCCGATGGCCTCGGACGCGCTAGCTCGAGTCTGCGCTACCTTGTCATTGGCGGCGGCATTGAACAGCGCGACGCGTATCACCATGCACGGGTTGTATGAGCGTAATGGCGTTAAGAGTTAGTTATAAGGATTGCACGTTCACCACCATCCCGCCAGTGTTCCCGACGATGGCCGCTCGCCATGTTCTGCATGTTACTTCCGACATGAAACAGATTCTAGCTAACGTGGACAAGCTTCTCAAGCCCGGGCGAGTCGACATCCAATTTAGTAGACACAGGCGCCGCCTTTAGCACTTTTACCGGCCTCTGGGCTAGTATTCCTGACGCACGCATCGATACGCCTTTCATGAGCCTCGAGATGTGGGATACCAACTTGGGAGCAGCTAGGTTCTCAGGTGCAGAGCTCGTTATCGACGATTATTCGTACTCACGCAACACTACGTCTGCGATTGTGTCGACATTTCTCGGCGCGCCGATTGCTTCATCCGGGCAGAGCACGAAAGCCCCAAGTGGCAGCCCGGTTGTTTATTTGTTACGTAACGCCGCTGAGGGGCCATGCGACGCGGCCAGGGCGGCTTGGGGACGCTAATAAAACTTACGTGCATATCTACAGCGGAGAGAGTTGACCAACATCTGGCACGCATTGCAGTCAATGTGACAATCCACACGAGGTGTGGTAGTACGTACGTATCTGGCGGCGCCTCGATCTGGAATTGTTAAGTGATGAGAACGGGAGATCTTTCGACAGGGGTTCTTATTCGACGAGATGCCCAAACCCGGAGAAAGGAGATCAAAAGAAAATAACCCCCTCCCCCCCTTAAAGCCATGGCGCTGTGTGCGCCACTTTTGAGACGCTAGGCGTGCTTGGCTCGTTGTGCTTCGAACCAAATAAGGTGGTGTTGACGCCACTTCCACCTGGGTTTATTGGCCACAGCCGCCGGGTTGGATTACAGCGACCTGAACGACTGGTCTGGTCGGACGGATAACTTATTACTAACAGCATCTCTGAGTCCTCGAGAGTTGTGATGGATTGGGTCCCAAGGTCCCTGATGATTTTGTAATCGGGGACCGTGCGTGTGATCTGACTATGGGTCGATCTCAACTCGGCAATTCCGCGCGGGTTTTGGGCGCGCGCACTCTAAGTACAATGGGTGGATGAGGGCTTTCGACTGAGTATGAGGCTTCGGCCTTATGCCAAGGCTATTTATGCCTTCGAGGATGCCGCTCATCTTCCCATGTGAGGGAACTTGGTGAACAAGTAGCCGCTGCGACACCTCAGCAAAGCATGTTTGAAAGAGTCCTCAGCCCTTCCGAGGTTAACCTAAACCTCCCGTACCTTATTCCTCAATTTATGGTCCGGGGAGCTCTGAGCTGTCGTGGCGTGAATCCAAAATGAGCTATCGGTGACGTGACAGATTGCAGCTAGGTCAATAAGGCTATAAACAGCTCCGTCGTTCCGATCCGAGGCATTGTGCAGGCTGTTATGTCATGGGAGGACTTGTCGTTCGACAAGCTCTCGCGCGAGCGCTCGCCCGAGAGTTTGAACGCCAATGCCCCTGGAACCAGAAGTCTACACTAAGCCACCCTTGGTATGCCACTCGATTTGGTCATGATTTATGCTTTGGCGACGCATGGCGCATCCATAGCTGCGAACTATTTCCAGCATGCGTTTGCGGGTGACCCTTCCACTGGGTCTCATCATTTAGTCTTACGCGAGATTTAAGCAATACCAGGTCCGATCAGAGTACTGTCGCCACATTGGGTGGGAATCGGGCGATTATCCTGAACGAGCGGCAGTTCTCCGCGCTTTTTGGCTCAGTCTTATTGCCTAGCAAGCGAGAGCTGCTAGTATGAAACTTTAACGTAGGTGGCGCCCAAAATTGCGAATGGGAACATTGTAACCTGCCCGGACCTAGCGGAGTGGCGACTAAGGGGAGAGATAGTGAGTTTGAAACGGGCTCCAAGCTACACTGGTACGGTGACGGCCGTCTGTATCTTATCATGCGCAGCTTTGCTGACGCTCAGTAGCATGACACCGACCAGACGTCGCTCCAAGCCCTGCAACCGGCAACAGCACAAGGTCGGGCGTACCACTTTTGCTGCGGGACCCCAACGCCGCCATTCACGCTGAGGGCGCGGAGGGAGAGCGAGCCGAGACCGTAGATCTGATCGAGAGTGTCATCACAGTCACGGTGGCGATCATGCTGATCGCGTTGGTGATGGCTGACTACGGCGTTGACAACCTAATTATTACCGCCAGCTTGCGCAATTGGTATGCTGATGCGCTGATGGCAGAAATCATCGTGTTGAAGCTGTTGAATCAGGAAACAAGCGCTTGCAACTAGGATCGTTAATGTTGCCTTGGCCTAGACGAGCTCGAAGGCCTGTTAATCGATTAAGTAGACGAACGTTGATTTCTCGTCCTCTCTGATAAGGTCTGGTCCGAATTGCAATTCCTAGCGCTAAAGATGGTTCGGCAGTCATTCGAGATTGTAGTCAGTGACTTGTCCCATCGCCTCGTTGCGGTATCAGCAGAGTATAAACGAATCCTCGCAGAATCTACTCCGGAACACATCTTCCTAACTGTTTGGTAATGAGATCTGCTATCATCCAGTAATTGCTTTTCGGTATTAGACCTTAAATCCCACCGTAATCCTGTGGTAAGTGGCTTGAGATGAAAGTGGGCGTGTTGAGACCGATGTGTTGGTGTTGTATCCTTCTTCCATCCTGCAGGGGGGATGCTTTGCTTTTGCACGACGTCGAAGCTATTGAGAAGCATCTCTATTAGTTCGATCGACTAAGAAGAGGGAATCCATGATCATATCAAGATCTCTGCATGATTTATCTGACACACTAGGTTAGCTAGATCGCGAAATCTAGACAAACGTGAGGGGTAGCTGGGGGAGTCTTACTATAACCAGCTACCTCCTGTTGCTTCATGACCTCTTGTGCTACCAGACCAGCCAATCAATGGTGCTCCCACGGAGGTCGTCCGATCTGAGCAGTGGGGTTATATCTCGATTCCATCTCGCTCGCTCGGCTTTCAGTTGAGTGAGACCTATAGGTGGTCGGCCTCGCGGGCGCACCTAGGCTATGATCGAAGGCGAGCGGGCTGAGCTGAAGAGGGCATCGTGGGTATTTCATGGGGTTGTTTTAGTTCTGGTCAGCGCGGCCCCAGACCTAGCCGAGGGTTTGACCGGCCAGACGAAGATGTTGGAAAAGGGGGGGGTTGTCATCTCACTCCACTCTCACATATATGAATGGGCTTCCCCTCCCTCCCTCTCTCTCTCTTGTAGATGTAGAGTGATTCTTCTTCCTTAACCATATTGAGGATAACTATTACTGCTGCATCTGTTCTTGGGTGTCCCCGCATCATCTGACAATTATCAGACAAATCCCATCATCGCCTAACATCATGGGTCTATACAAGAACCTTGGTGCAGATATTTCTGAAGTGGATGTGATCATTGCTGGAGGTATGTGTGCACCCCTCAACCCCTTCAGTCAAAAACCCGTGTCTTATTCCCATGAACAGGCGGAACAGCTGGATGCATTATCGCAGGACGGCTGGCCGAGGCAGATCCAAGTCTGTCCATCTTGGTGATTGAGGGCGGCCAAGACAATTATGAGAACCCCACAATCGTGACACCAGCCCTGTATCTCACACATCTTGCCCCCGGCTCAAAGACCGCGCTTTTTTATAAGGCAAGAAAGTCGGACAAGTTGGCGGGGCGAGAAGTGATCGTCCCGTGCGGCGGCATTCTCGGCGGCGGATCATCGATAAATTTCATGATGTAGGCCGGCGCCTCTCACGCTCCCCTTGCCAAGCAGAGGGCTGTAACATTAACTGAGTCGAACGAAGGTACACACGCGCACAGCACGACGATTTTGACTCCTGGAAGACACCCGGATGGACGGCAGACGAGATCTATCCCTTCCTCAAGAAGGTACTGAAGTCTCTCATTTCACTTCCTGTCTCCCACTAGATTCAACCACAAGCTGATGAGTGGCCTCTCCACAGTTGGAAACCTATCATGGCCCAGAAGATGACAAGAATCACGGCTATAACGGGCCTATTCATGTCTCCGATGGCACAATGCGCGTGAAGAAAGTCGAAGACGACATTCTCTGCGCCGCAACCCAAGTCGGATGGCCCGAGACTGCCGATCTGCAGACGCTTAACCACAATAATGCTTTCGCGCGCTCGAAGCGATACATCTTGCCCGACGGCAAGAGATCGGATACCGCCCATAGATACTTGCATCCCCGCCTTCGCGACGGAAAGCATCCTAATCTGCATGTGCTCGTGGAGTCGCAGGTCGTGCGCGTCTTGTTCGACGAGGAAAAGCGCGCCTGCGGGGTTGAATACAGGCCGAATCCGCTGTTCCGCAGTGAGAACTCATCTACGCCGCCAGTCAAGCGTTCGGTACGTGCGCGCAAGCTGGTAGTCGTATCGAGTGGCGCGTGCGGCACGCCATCGGTACTCGAGCGCTCAGGTGTCGGGCGTGCAGACGTCCTGGAGAAAGCGGGCGTGCCGCTTGTAGAGGATTTGCCTGGTGTCGGCCACGATTACCAGGATCATCACCTAGTCATATTTCCCTTTAAAACAGCACTCCAGCCGCACGAGACCCTTGATGACATATTATCGGGCCGCCTGAGCGCTGAAGAGGCTGTCAAAAGGAAAGACCCTCGACTTGGCTGGAATGGAATAGACACCGCGGGCAAGCTGCGTGCCACCGACGATGAGGTGGCTTCCCTCGGGCCGGATTTCAAGGCAGCGTGGGACAGAGACTTCAGAGATAAGCCGAATAGACCGTTCATGCTTATGGGAGTTTTAAGTGGGTGAGTGCATTGTCCCCGAGTTTGGTCTATTGGGAACGGCTCTCTACGTGACCGTTGCTTGACAGAGTCTAACAAGAAATAGATACTATGGCCCCCCGGGAATGGCCGAACCAGGCCAATACATCTCATTAGGTAACTACACGGCGTATCCGTATTCGCGAGGTCACATCCACATCACAGGACCCGACGTGGATGACCCACTGGACTTCAACGCTGGATTCTTCAGCGATGTGGGAGACTTGGATGTCAAGAAACAGATTTGGGCGTACAAGAAGGCGAGGGAGATCATGCGGCGGACGTCCTTGTACCGTGGCGAGCTCGCATCGCTCCATCCGCCGTTCCCTGCCCATTCCAAAGCGGCCTGTACTACGCTCGACGCCGAGCAAGACCTGGCCGGCGTGAAAGACCTCGAGTACAGCCCCGAGGACGACAAGATTATCGAGAAGTTCCTACGCGAGAACATCAACTCGACATGGCACTCGTTGGGCACTGCGAAGATGGCGCCCCGCGAGCAGCTGGGCGTCGTGGATAAAGACCTCAATGTGTACGGTGTGAAGGGGCTGAAGGTTGCGGATATAAGCATACCGCCCGAGAACGTTGCGGCCAACACGAACAACACTGCCCTTGTAATTGGCGAGAAAGCTGCGGATATCATCATTCGGGAACTGGGCTTGGGGTTACCAAATTAAGATTATGAAATGTCCCGACAGCCTATGGCGGAGCAGCTTGGACTTCCTAATGAGACAACCTTTCTAAGACCAGCTGAACTTGTACCCGAGTGCCCGTGATAGTCCAAAGTAACCTTTGATCTGTCAGGTGCATAGAAGAGCCCTTCCTTCTACGAGTCGCATACCTCTCACGTTTCTATTGTACATATTCTTAATTCCGAAGCGAGCCGACTAATCGGGGTGTTAGGCGAAGGCATCCATAAATTGCAGCATAGCGCCGTCCCTCAGCTTTACTGTGATATTAGATATGCCAATGTCTCGCCATTAATCCCATTACCTCATCGCGAAGGTGGCTGCACCACGGAAATTGCTTCCCGACTCGATTGATAGTCGTGGGCCGTGTAGCTACCATTCATTAATGAACGCTGCGATGACCTCAAGCCGTCGTGCATGGGCAGAGTCCCTAATGCTATGGGGTCATCCTGGTTTTCGGAGCCGGACGTATTCCCGAATAACGAACGCAGACCTGTGAGTGTAGTTCGTGGTATAGCACCGCCTCTATTACGAGCTTTTTGGCCAATCGTAACTGGAAAATCTCGGTAGCCCCTAGTTCCTTGGGCCTCCTCATTCGGCTTCCGAAACCAGGAGCTGAAGAACGCAGCCAATCGCCGCATTGGCCCTGCGACCACGGCAGATACCGCGGGCGTGCAGCAGCATATTAACCCAGCATTGTTCTCAGAGATTCTAAAAGTCTTTGTTAGTTATCCCTACTGGCACAACCTAGCATAAGGGGTCCATGAGGTCCCGTGCTCGGAGAATTGCTCACTTGGTAATATAGGTATCGATAACATTCCAAGTGATGTCGTATCTCCTGCCAGGAAGATATCTGGCAAATCGTATAACCAGATTGCTTACTCCTGCAAGGCAAGCACTATGTTTTGAAAATGTGAAATCAGTCTATACAGTGTCTCCGCAACTAGCTCGTCTTTCTTGTCGGCCGCCGACTTACATTAATCCGATTAGAAAGACACCACCCAAAGCGGCTTTGCGTCTCCGCGAGAGTTTCAGTGACGGTAACATGTGGATGGGTATGAAAAGGATATAGAAGTCGGTGATTACGGAGAAAACGGTCCCGACGCTCGTAAGGTACGGCACCCCAACTTGGCATGGCTGACGTGGAAAAGCGGGCAGATCTGGGCGATCATTCTCTCCCGGTCGAGGAATGCACAGTATCAAAGTCCCAATAAAGACAGCGAAGAAGAACCCAACCACAGTTATCAGACCAATCCAGATCATCCATCTGAGTCTCGGAACAGGATTAAAGATTCGGAGATATAAAGTCAACAATGACACCTTGATCAGGGTGTTGCTTAGTCGCCCAAAAATGGAATCTATAACTCCTTGCTGGAACTTCGTAAGTTGATTATGTTTGGGTGAAAAGTAGGCGCTCAGGTGCTTACCCATCGATATGCGCGATACTTCAGAGCTGACACGTTCCAGATATGTGGCCCGAGAGCGCCATTGCCCAGCGTATCGAGTACTGCGCGGAAGGGTCGTCAGCATCGTCGTCCATGAGCATAATTGTGCGAAGATCAATTAGACGTACGAGAGAGGACCAGGCCGTTGTACGTAATGCTAGATGCCTAGAAGCGAGATACAAAGTCAACACTCTACCCCAATGATGTTTCTACGTCATGGAATCGACTTGACGACGAACCGTAGCCAATATGCAGAAATCTGGCAGAGTCAAATCAGCGTCCCATATTTATATACCGAAGGACTTCTTGCTGGGCTAGACCTACAATCATCAATTCCCACATTTCGAGAAAGCCGGATGCGAGCATAAAGGCGCAAAATCACGAGAAGTATTGCTGGCGCAATCGTAACGCCGATGGTGAGCTCTACCTGCCACGATCTCGATTCCGGATTGATGAGGTTTGGAGTGATACCCGCTGGGGGCATTCCCGCTGGCGTGACAGACAGCGTCGCTCGGTCGGGTAACATATCGTCCATACTCCGAATCTATCTGCACCTGCAGATGTTTACACGCGTTGACGGGGGTGTTTCTATCGAAAATCCTGGGCCTGTAAGGATTTGAAAGTCGTAGCTAGGAGAGCGTCAGTGTGTTCTACTACAGCTGTCTGCTGGCTCGTCAGTAACAGGTGCGACGAGAGTTGGATGGTTCCATGTTGAATGACTTCAAAGGCAGTTTCCGTGTTCCGAGTTGACATTTTGTTGAATGCATGCTCTCGAGTTGCCAGCCCCTTGTCGAAGGTCAGAATTTAATTCGCGTCAAAGAGCCGGGGCTAGTTACCATTCCGACGATCATTGCACACACTAGGCGTCTAGGACCAATACCCCTACTGCGAGAAGATACCCAACTCGAAGGCCATCACTTACTACTAAGTGATAGTAAGAGTCCATGCTCATGTCGCTATCTTCTATATCCATAGGACTGTACCATCCCATAACGTCTAGATCGTCTGGTTCGGCCTAAAAGTAGATCGTCGGGTTTTCCACCGAGACTAGCATTCCGATCCCGCTTTGATTTAGCTAGACTGCGTCTTGCGGCTACACTAATATAGTGCTGTAGGCTATCCCCGGTTCTTCCCAGGGGTGAAGCAAGTCTCCCGCTTCACTTTCAAGCTGAGACTAACATGCTAAATTACCAAGGCGATAGCTTACTTTGAGACCATGTCTACATAGAACAAGCAATAAACGAGAGCTGTGTTGGTCGGTAAAGTTAAGGCAAGCACCCCAAAAAAAGATATGTTGGGTGTGTGGCGGATCGCAAGCCCTGCTGAGAGCACCACGCAAAATTACTTCCGGTTTCGCGCTTCCTGAAGTAGTTCTATTCCCTCCAGCTCGTCGCCACGCGTGTCAGTCACTACCTGTAGATAGTAACGCGTCATCATACGCATATTAATGGCTTCCGCCCGACGTGCTCTGGCCAAATCAACCAGGTTGAGCAAAGGTAAGGAACCGCGCTTTGAACCCCATCTCAAGGAAGCTTCCACATTGTTTTCTAGGGTACACTAGCAGTCCAGAAGGTTTCCTATACTAGGATCCGACTAGTGCAGAAACCGGCCTTTCCCCGTCGCGGATAGTATCCGTAGTAGTCCGCAGCTGATGCCAAGCGCAGAAATAACCTCATGCTAGTCCGGTAAGGGCTTATTTATAGACCAGGGTTCATCTAGCGCGAAGGTATCCCTACTATGGCGTTTCTTGCAGCAAGCAGGTTGAACCAGATACCCATTATGAGGTGACATGACACCTACTCAAAGGTAGCATAAGAAGACCTGGTCGGTCTTGATAATATTTGGTTTCGAGTTACATGTCTTTAACTTTGGGTAACGACCCGATGACGTGATTGTCGTTGTTGTTTCCACCCCTGCCTAGAGTTCTAGGTTCACCATCGCGAACATCAGATGGCTTGTTTGAAGGGAAATTTCCTTTAGCTTTTACCCGTTCCCGCCAGCCAGGCTCATTCGTGTTTCATAGCATTAATACCACCAAGCCACTAAGTAAGCCACATAAGTTAGCCAATTTAGAACCCGAATGATCAAAGACACTGAATAAGGTTTCCAAGAGAATAGAAGGATGACCTAATGGTTCAGGATTGGAAGAGGGGAAAAATGAGGGCTGACAACTGAGAGAGGAAAAGAAGGTTCGTCTATACCAGAATCTAGCTGCCATGTTGCTGACGTCCCAACCTTCTGGATATAGGAAGTTGAGAAGCGCTCCCGATAATCAATTCCAGGACCGATGGAATTGCTGGGAAATTGAGAATGAAGTGATGACGTTTGGAGCTCGTTCGTTACTTTCGGGATTGAATGCCTGCATATCTTCTGTGTTCGTGACCCAAATCTGAGGAATGTCCGCTACCGAAGTTCCCATGCCCCCAACAGCTATATCTAGGTTACTGATTCTGCGAGAATCAGTCTCGATGAAGTCGTCCCGAGTTCTGTAGTTAGCAGGCGTTTCAGAACCGACCAATTGGACCTGCGAGTCGTAGGGATCCCGTGTTCTTCTTGGCGCCGGGATGGGTGTATTGTTGGTCAACGGCCAATTCAATGTTGAACGGTTCTGTACCATGCCAAGTTCGATGTCTAGGGGCCGTGGGTGAGAATTAAGCACTTCCTCTGCTCGTTGTTGCTCGGGGTTGAGGTGAACACGCTGCCGCTTGCTGACCCAGCCGAAGGCAACAGAGATAACCATCGAGATCAACATAAGAACTATCAGGACTTCAATACTGAGCATAACGATAACGAGTGCTGTAACTGTGCGGTCCTGCGAGGCGGCCTCGTCGCTGCGTCGAAGGTGATGATGAACACTATGGCTCTTGGCAAATGCGGTCTCCAACACGGTTGAAACCCGGACGAAAACCCTCTCCGTAGACGACGAGATGTTGGTAGACCAAGGCAGGTAGGCAGTAGGAGCCATGGCGTCAACTTCATCGACTCCAGGCAAAAGAGAACTGTCGTCGACCGCGCCCTGAAAATCTCACAACGCGAGCTTTGTGGTGATGGATCTGGGGGTTGCATTGATCAGAATGCGGGGTGGAAGTGACGGTGAGCTGGAAGACTGCTGACTTGCGCTGAGGAATACACAGAAAGAGGTGTTGTAGTGAATTGGGAGCAGGAGTTTTGATTGGCGTGGCAAGGTCGACGATCTTGAAAGACTACCTGTTCACTTGGGATACCAACAGCGTCCAGTATCTCTGAGATAACTTTCCGTATAACGGGCTCAGGCTGATGAAATAAACCGACGTTATACGGTAACTTAGGTACTCTGGTCGAATGCCGCGACTAAGACTGTTGCAAACAGAGAAACAGCTGCAGCAAACACGCTGACCTGCTTGAATGAAAAAACCACGCTGGCCACTCAGCGTCAAAGTCGTACAAAGTACCTTAGCACTTGTGCTTAAACATATAAGGAGCTTAGGAGAAGAAGTTAGAGAATGTGCTAAAAAGGGAAGAACAACTCTACAGAGAGACATTGAGCGGAATGTCCCATGTCCTTTCCAAAACGGCTCATAGATAGCATTGGCTGTGGTCTCATTCACAACACAAACAACTTTCTCATTACCTATCTGTAGTCAATGCCCCCATTCATGTATGCGAGCGGGGGTGTTACAAACTTACCGCACGGCCTGCATAAAGGAAGATGCTGTCCGTCCAAAGAGGCAGACTGGCTCTATATATCTAACAGCATTGCTTGGAGTCCTAGATGGGTACTTAGAGACAGCCTCAACCGAAGTTGTCGCAGATAATGGAAGCCATCAACAAGACGGTTGTGCGTGTCCCTGCTCGTGTACCAACTGTGACACCTATCCCTTCGGTTCTCTAAACCTTGGACTACTTTTTATATAGCTTATTCTTGTTTCTCTAGACATAACACAAGAGAGTCAACGCGTTCTATCTAAGCTTATATCCTTCAAGATTAGCCTCACGATTCTCTCCTCTTTATACATAATTCCAGGTGTCCCATGATGCCAACATGAGCGGATTCAGAAAGCTACGTCTTGTCTTTCAATCTGCAGAAGTCACTTAGCGTACTATTGGGATTCTAAGCACACGCAAGTTTTGGTTTCACAGAGCTACAAGCTCTCCTTCTGAAGCTCTCTTACTGTTAAGGCCTGGTGAATGCACTGTCATGCCAAGAAATCTCTTTCCTGAGGCCGCCGGCCAATAGCATCGGTCGCTCTCGGACATAGGTACTCGATTTCAGGTCTTGTCGCCTCAAAATCGTAATGCAACTCGCGATTTTTAAGAAATCTTGCATTGATAAGGATATTGACTAAAATATGCGCGGTCTCACCTATCTTCCAAGCAGACGGGTTGGGGATAATTCGCCTGAACGTCATTAACGTTACGTGGGGAGTGGGGAAATGCACGAGATGCTTAAATCTGCTCGACGGGGAGTATCTCGGGCGACCGACGGTGCTTCGGCGAATGATTAATCAGCTTAATCAGCCATTTGTCCAGTCTCACGCGAATGCGCGAATGCGTGATGACTTTGCAGATGGCTTTTATCTGGGCGCGCGAATGCGCTTTTAGTCAGTTCCGCCCCTGATTTCAAATCCCAGCCTCCGGCCGAAGCACGCAAACATCCCCGCTTTTGCCATGCTTTTGCGCTCACCTTGACGCCTATATAGCAGCAGCAAACTAGTTCCTGAAGAACATGGAGAGAGACAGGAAGACCCGGAATAATTCTCATCACCCTTCTCATAGCTTCGGATAGCAGCATCTGCCGATATACGCGCACTTGTATCTCCCGTCTCGCAGACTCCAGGGCCTACAATCAAATCTCACACCGGTGAATACCATGACGGCAACCGACCGGAAGCCAATCCTTATCTCGGGCGCCGGAATCGCCTCACTATTACTTGGGAAGGCCTTTCTCCGCGCTTCGATCCCCTTTCGCATTTTTGAAAAGGATACCTCCATCATCTTCCGCGCGCAGGGGTATCGGTTGCGTCTCTCCAGTGAGGGGTTAGATGCCATCGAATCCGTTCTAGGGCCGGAGGGGTTCCAGGAGTTCTGGGACGCGTGCGGAAAGACAGGTGGCGCTGGGTTCGGGGCGATTGATGCGATAACCGGAGAGCCCCTCACTGATAGCGTGGCCTCCGAGGAGAAGGCATCGGGCGCAGCGCCAAAGGTACTACGCGAAGCACTCGTTTCGCGTGGTGGCAAAGTAGTGGGCATATCGAGAGGCGCCATGAGAAAGATATTTCTTTCCGGCTGCGAACCCTTTATTGATTGGGACCATCATGTTGTAGGATACGAATCGACGGCTTCGGGTGTGCGCGCCGTTTTCGCGGATGGCTCCAAGTCCATTGAAGGCGAGATGCTAGTCGGTGGTGAGGGGCTGTACTCCAGAGTCGCCGAGCAGCTATCCGAGGGAAAATTGAAGGTCTTCGACACAGGTGCAAGAGGTATACATGGCCAAGCTCCCACTACGGCGTTCAACGGTCTAGGGGAAGGCGTCTGGCGTGTGGCCGATAACTCTAGGCCCGACGGAAGCGTGTTCATCATCACCAACGTCCGGCCCGGCGACATGGACGACCCCAGCATTGAATTCGGTTGGACGATGGGCGCCCAGCCCGGCGTTATTCGCCCGCCCAACGAGGACTACACCATCACCGGAGCGCCGGCAGCGAACATAGCAAAGTCAATAACCAAGAACTGGCACCCGCGCTTGAGGCCTCTTTTCGATCAAATGGTTGAGAAGGAGGCCGCGTTCTGGAAAATCACTTGTTCGAACCCTACAGGCGTGCCCGAATGGAAAAATGACCCTCGGGTGACCGTGATTGGAGACGCTGCGCACTCGATGACACCCGCTGGCGGTATTGGCGCCAACACGGCTGTCCGAGATTCCGCGCTTCTGGGAAAACTTTTAGCGGAATCGGGCGGGCTTAGCGACGGGGTGACGGCTGCCTATGAAAAGAAAATGAGGGTTTATGCCAGCGAAGCCGTCAGGACTAGTTATGGGCTCGCTAGGAGCCAGTTCGGAATCACCATCGATGAGAATACGCCGACCATTTACAGGGGGTCAAGACAGGTCTAGGAGAGGGAAAGAAATAGATCGAGGGTCAGAGACCATTCGGAACGGCAGACTCCACGGCAGTAGTCGAGAAAATGGGGGAACAACATTGTCGATCCGGAACATGAAGCCGAATGTAACGCTACTCAACGAGGACAGAGCCGAACCGGGGGATGGGTAATCGGGCTAGACCTAGAATTAGAAGCACGAACAGAATTTATTCTAGAGCATGATGCGGATGTACGTTAGCTTTTTATGTCTTTTTAGCATTCAGTTGATGGTTTTTTACTTCGATTAGTTACCTAAATATAGACTATGTCGTGCAGAAGACTGCCTAAGATTGTTGGTTGTGAAGTGCCCCCGTTCCCGAAACGAGACGGATCAGTAACCTCCGGCTCTGCTGTTCTCCTTACCAAACCAGGGACTTAGGATATACGCTAGGCTCGCCCATCCGAAAATAGCGTCAGGTCCAACTCGAGAATCCAACGTCAATAGATCGGTTTCTGGGGAAAGATCCCGCAAATACCCAACCCTCCACGTCGCAAGCGGGCTTGGTTCGCGAGCTTTTCCGGGTAAAAAAATATAACTATCATCGTCACCTCGCATAGGGCGCGCCGGTCTCGTAGGCATATATGGTGTATATTCCCACCCCTAGTAACTAGTACTCTCTCCTTCCCCGGTACTCACTTTCAACGTTGTGAATGCTGTGTAACGCCCACACGCCCCTCGCACGTCCATCCTATTCTTTCAACGGACACAATGAAGCACCTTCGTGTCGCGTCGACCGCCGCAATTATCGGTGCTGTATCAGCGCATACCATCTTTGTCCAGCTCGATGCCAGTGGGGTTACTAACCCCGTGTCCTATGGCATTCGCACTCCCTCGTATGACGGTCCGATTACAGATGTGTCGTCTAACGACCTAGCTTGTAATGGAGGGCCCAACCCGACGACGCCTTCCGGTAAGGTCATCGAAGTGAAAGCCGGGTCTACGGTAAGCCCAAACGTCTGTCATGAGCCACTGCCGACCCTCGCTCACAGAAGATCCTGTGTAGGTGAATGCCATATGGCGACACACTCTGACATCGGGTGCAAATGATGTCATGGACGCAAGCCACGTCGGCCCAACTATGGCATATCTTAAAAAGGTGGGAGATGCCACGAAGGACGTGGGCTACGGAAGTGGATGGTAAGTGAACCTCGTTCGTCCTGCGGAGTAAGGCGCTTTCTCAAAGTGACTATCTCAGGTTCAAGATCCAAGAAGACGGCTACAACAACGGTGCCTGGGGAACGTCCAAGGTCATCAACAACGCTGGAATCCATGCCATCAAGATCCCAGACTGCCTCGCCGACGGGCAGTATCTTCTCCGTGCCGAGATGATTGCCTTGCATGGCGCCAGCTCAGCACGGGGGGCTCAGCTATATGTAGGTTTCCTTCAGTGCTGCAAATCAAAGGCTGGTTTTAGTGTCTAGTTGCTAACTCAAGACTAGATGGAGTGCGCCCAGATCAACATCTCGGGTGGCTCGGCCAAGGTATCGCCCGCAACTTATAGCATACCCGGCATCTACAAGGTATGCATGACGCCGCATGTCGGGATCATTTTCCGTGTGGGACTGATCGCTCGCCAATAGCAAAATGACCCTGGTCTATTAATCAATGTCTACCAATTGACATCATCGAGCACATACACTATTCCAGGTAAGATGGTTTCCGAGGACAAGTTCGGAATCATCCAGGGGGCTGACAGAAGACGCGCAGGGCCCGGCCTCTTTACCTGCACCGCGGGTTCCGGTGGCGGGCAAGCGACGACGACAACGACAAAAGCCGCAACGACAACCACTCTGGTAACCTCGACAAAGACATCGTCTGCAGGTTCTGCGCCGACATGTACGGTTGCGCAATGGGCTGTAAGTCATGAATAGACGCATATTAGTTTAAAGCCATACTGACAAAGTGATTCAAGCAATGCGGTACGGTTCCCACAAGACGTTGCCTCCCTATTCTAGCATAGCCCCCGTTCATTATGCTCTTGGAACCCCAACGAATGAGTGAGACTTCCGTATGAATAGCCGTTTCTAACTTGCATATTCTGATAGGCGGATCGGCATTCACTGGTTGCACGACTTGTGCCAGCCCATACACATGCAAGAAGCAGGTACGTGGTGGCAAGACCCGAGGACCACGGAAAGCGTTTGACCATAATTGGCTAACATCTATGGACTTCTAGAACGATTACTACTCGCAGTGTGGTTAATGGTATCGGAGACGAGAGACAGACGTGCATAGAGGCAACAGATTCAGCAGTCACCACAGGCCCGCCAACGGGTGCTATACGGTCAACGGCTCGAGCAGTGACCACCACAGTGACGGTGGGCACAGCGGCGGTGGGTTCAACTGACATGCAGGCATAGTCAAGGGGTGATCATTAGCTCGTTGACAGGGGGGGGAAGAGAGCAGCAGAGAGAATCATGTAATAAAAGAAGCCTCTACTAGCCCGGTTAATTACTTGTTGTGCTGTCTTTTTATGATATCACCTATACGAATACACAGTAGCAACTGCTTTTTGCCCAGTTTTAGGGAGATACGAAGCTTGCTTTCATGATTAAGTAACTGACTTCCAATAGGGTCACCCTATTAATCGATGTAACCCCGTGGGCGGGTGCGCGCGGATGATTAAGTACCCAGTTATAGTATGTACGGTTCTGTATACACTAGAATAATTAATACCGGAATATCATAGCAAGCTCAGTGGTCGAGGTAATAATCACGTTACAATATTGATAAGAAGCGCTGATTGATCAGACTTACCAAAAAGGCAAAAACCCGAGTACCGACAGCTGAAATCCGATGGGTTGGGTGAGTTCTCATAAACGGTAATCTCCCAAGACCCCAAGAGCCCAGATCAACAGTGGCCGATTCCCGCCCAATATCCAAGCCTTGCCGTAAAACGATGGTTAGGAGTATTGTCTTTAGATCTAGCCTCATTGGCCTCGCCTGTGCGCAATTCCCGCCTCGGCCTACTGGAATAACAGTACTACAGTCTAAGTTTCACGAAAATGTCACAATTTCATTCAAAGAAGTAAGCGCCCCCGGGGAATGCTGCAGTCGGGTTTGGACATCGAGACGGGTCATTAACTTGATACTTCAACAGCCCAAGATCTGTGAGACGACGCCCGGGGTAAAGTCGTACTCTGGTTATGTCCATCTGCCTCCCGGGTTTCTCAATGATGGGCTGAACGGCGAAACTCAGGACTATCCGATTAACACGTAGGTGCAAACTGCACAATTGGCCTCGCCCAACTTACGCGCTCATACTGATTCGATCAGTTTCTTCTGGTTTTTCGAAGCCCGGAAGAACGCAGCCAACGCACCCCTGGCAATATGGCTGAACGGAGGACCGGGCGGTTCGTCTATGATGGGCTTGCTGGAAGAAAACGGGCCCTGTTTCGTCGGGCCAGACTCCAAATCCACGTATCTGAATCCCTGGAGCTGGAACAACGAAGTCAACATGCTCTACATTGACCAGCCAACGCAGGTGGGGTTCTCGTACGATGAACCCACAAACGGCACCGCTACGCTGAGTGTGGATGACGATGGCCTCCGAGTAGAGCCCGCGGACTTCAGTGACGGCGTGCCGGAGTCGAACCTGACGCATTTCGCCGGCACCTTTAGCAGCCAGAAGCGAAGCCAGACACCCAATACCACGGCGCAGGCGGCGCACGCGTTCTGGCATTTCGCGCAGACGTGGTTCGCCGAGTTTCCGCATTACAAGCCGGCAGACGACCGCATCAGTCTGTGGGCCGAGAGCTACGGCGGCCACTACGGACCCGGCTTCTTCCACTTCCTGCAGCAGCAAAACGACAAGATTGCGAATTGGAGCTCTGCCGAGAAGGGGGCGCATTACCTGCATTTAGATACCCTTGGTATCGTTAACGGGCTCATAGACATCGTGGTTCAACAGGAGAGCTTCATATCGTTCCCATACAACAACGTACGTCATAACCAAAATCCCTAATTAAATACATCAAGCATGCTAACACCAGAGCGAAGACCTACGGTGTCCAGGCCTTCAACCAGACTCTCTACGAGGAGTTGATGTATAACTGGACGCGGCCGGGTGGGTGTAGGGAAAAGCTCCAAGCATGCCAGGACTGGATGCAAGACAAGGAACCGCTCCCCCTCGGCTCTTCTGCACCGAGAACAGAGGATGCTACCCCGCCCTGCGATGACGCGGCGGTGGACTGCGCCATGGGCAACTGGAACACCTACCTCGGCCTCGACTACGGGTGGTACGACATCGCACACCCCAAGGCGGACCCGTTCCCGGCGCCGCACATGTACGGCTACCTGACGCAGGAGCCGGTGCTCGCGGCGCTGGGGGTGCCGGTCAACTACTCGGAGCACTCGGCGGCGGCGGCCGACGGGTTCCTGGGGGCGCTGGACCACATCCGGGGCGGGTTCCTGGCGTCCATCGCCGACCTCCTCGACCGCGGCGGCGTCCGGGTGCACCTAGTGTACGGCGACCGCGACTACGCGGCCAACTGGGTCGGCGGCGAGGCGGCGAGCCTGGCGGTGCCGTGGTCGCGCGCGGCCGCCTTCGCCGGGGCCGGGTACGCGCCGCTGCTGCTGACGCCCGACGACGAAGACGGCAACGCCGACGGCCGAGTCGTCGGGGGCCTGACGCGCCAGCTCGGCAACTTCTCCTTCACGCGTGTGTTCCAGGCCGGACACGAGGTGCCGGCCTACGCGCCGGCGGCGTCGCACGCCATCTTCAGGCGCGCCGCGTTCGGCCGCGACATCGCGACGGGACGCGTGCCCCTGACCGATGACCTGGTCACGGCGGGGTCCAGGGACGCCTGGGGCGTGCGACAGGCGCCACCGGAGAGACCACGGCCGCGGTGCTATATCCTCAAGCCGGCGACTTGCCCGCCGGAGGTGTGGGAGAGGGTGCAGAAGGGAACAGCGGTCGTGAGGGATTGGTACGTAGTGGATGAAGCCGAAGACGACGAGGTTGGCGAGCTATAGTATAGGTAGTTGGGTTCAGATCAACAGCGGACTAAGAGTACCTACTTGGTACAGGGTACAAGTTTGGCATGTCTGATGCACCCAATGAGAATGATAGGATGTGTCTCGAACTCATTTCATTGGATGAAACGCTACGCAAAGACCGTAGCAGCCCCACAGGAAGGGGTATTGGATTACTTGTTAACAACCACGGTTAGTTTGTACAGCAGTGGCTACGAGATGCGTGAATTACTTTCCAATTGTACAGTTTAACTTGAATGCTCTGCAACTTAAACTGCAACTTAGAAGCTATCAGGTAATCTCTAAAAAATGTATTCGAGACAGGCGGGGCAACTTAGGAAAAAAGAGAATGAATAGGTCTCCCTGGGAATCGAACCCAGATTAGCGGAATCAGAATCCGCTGTGATAACCATTACACTAGGAAACCTTATCGGTGATCTAGTCAACTTATGATTGGATGACATTTCGCTTTCAATCAGCTTACTTAAGTATCCAGCTAATGCTATTTGATGAAAAGGCGGAGAGCTTATACCCCCAACGAACGATAGTTATAAGCATACCGGGTGCTATGCGGGGCTTAGCTACCCGCTATATAAAATATAAACGTCTAAACATAAATTATATGCTAGTAAATCATGATATGGTTATATTGAAGCTTATTCATGTATATATTCATATTAGGATCCTTTTCCTATAACCTACTTTTTCCTTTATACTAGAATAAACAAGCGTTATATCGACCCTCCAGATCTCTTCTGACTGCACTGGTTCAATTTCACTGTTTCTGTTGACTAGCTTGTCACAAGAGCATAATGGCTACGACAAATAAGTGGCTCAGAAATGGCGAAGGAGCGTGTGTTGTTTCATGTATCGCGATCACATAACGTCAAACCTCACTATCCCGTTGACTCCAATCGCCCAAACGCTTTTCCCACAGCTTTCTAATCTAGCACTTGCCCCAGCTTAGATAACAGCGTCACGTCCTGCAGCCAAGTTCTCACCGGGCTATCCGAGTTGCAGCTCGTCAAGTCTACGGTCTCATTCCTGGTTAGTCGCGCCGATTATCGATAAGCGTGCTCAGTAATCTCGGTACTGGGCTCCCTCTGCCTCATATTCGGGCCCATGTCCATGGTACGCTGGTGCGTAACCGCCTGCAGAAGGCCGCTGGGTCTGCGAAGCGCCTCCCTTGACCTGACTCGGATTATTGGCTTCGAAATGACTGCGGCCTTGAATGTAGGGTCCGCGTGGTTCTCCCGCAGGTGGCTGTGGGCTGTCGTAGCCCGAGTGATAGCCGTCTAAATTCTGACCCTGGCTGTACTGTGGCCTTATCCTTTGTGGTTGCGACTGGATATTCGGGTAGCTAGGTTGCTGGGGCATAGGTCGGTCATTGTAGTGCTCGGGAGCTCCCATCGGGGGAGGCTGTCTCGTGGGTAGAGGCTGATTCATGAATCCCTGCCCCCCTCCCCCTCCCCCTCTATACGACATCATATCTTGGCCAGCAGATATCGTCAACTGTTGCTGTTGCTCATGAGTGTTAGTGACAAACTGGCCCGCCGATCTCTGCTTGTACCGTGATTTTCGGTCTTTCTTTAGGATACTCGTCTCCTTGGGCCCTATGTTGCCTATGAGATCGCCTTTCTCGTTCACCCACATGGCCCGCAAGCCCGCCTCCTTTGCCCGGCGAGCGGTGTGAGTCCCATAAATGTTCTTCATGTGCTCGGAAAACGCTAGGTATGCTTTAGCAACAGTCTCGAAATGCGATACCTCGAGGTGGACATCTGCAGTTATGCTCGACGTGTCATTCTCGTCCGATGCCTCAAATTCAGCCAGCGCAACTGCTGTCTGGCATGCGTTGCGGATCTGTCGTCCGTTCCAATGATCGAATGGGTGATGATTCCAGTAGTCTATGACGAAGACGGAGATTCCCGCATCGTCGACGATGATTTTGCGATCTTTGCTCTTGAAACGGTCCTGCACAAGACGAAGATTGAGCTTGAAGACTTCCAAGGTTTCCTTTGAGCCCAGCTCAGGATAATACAAGCTAATGTGGATGCGGGATGCAAATGCTTCGTCGAAATCGCCGACCCGATTGGTGGTGAGGAAGAGGATGCCAGCATAGTATTCCAGCACTCTCAAAAAGACTGGGAAGGGTGGGTATTTAGCTGATTTGTTCCATAAGAGCTTAAACGGAAGGGGGTTGAATGTGACGGACCGGCCACGAGCCCATTTCTCTTGAAATCTTCCTTTGTCCGCTGAGCTAGGAAAACATCTGCTTCGTCCAGAAGTAGGATACAACCCCAGCGACTAGCCAATGCAAAGTTCGTTTCCAGCGTAGACTCGACTTCCTTGGCTGTTGTCCCAAGATCACCTATGCAAGTTAACATGGGGTGACTGAAATCTAAAGCAGTGGATGGAGCCTTACCACAAGTGAGCTGGAAAAGGGGTTTCTTGAATCGTTCTGCCACTCCCTCTAGACCGCCTATCAAAATTCAAGTCCAAGAAATCTGGAAGTAGCGAGCCTACCTGCAGTTGTGGTTTTCCCGACACCCGGTGCTCCGTGTAATAATATGATCAGCCCCTTCCCTGAGCAGTATATTGTTAGTACACAAGCTGCGCCTCCGTGATGTTTATCAGGGTCTTAGGAAGGATTCCCACCTTTCCCCCGAATGATATCAGTTCGTTCGTCATATAGCGCTTCCTTTTCGCGGAAATGCTGTGTAATCAGGGACATTATCATATTCTTGTGTCCAGGTGGCAACACGAGCTGATCAAACGCTGTGACCGCCTCTGTTGTACCCTGGCCTTTGCTGTTGGCATCCCGATCTTCAGCCCCTGACGGTTGAACCTCGGTGAGATAGGTAAGGTCTAGCTGCGCTATCGTAAAGTCAGTACCATGTATATGGGGAGCTTAAAATGTTGTTGAGACTCACCCCATTTCCGATTCCTCAAAACGTAACCGAACACGCGGTAGGATATGATGACTAGATCATCTTCACTAAGTGCAGCTTCTGGAGCCTTCGTATCGAGCGGTCGAGGTACCAGGACCACTGATGGAGTCTCTTCGCGTGTTTTAGGAAGCAAGCTTCCCATGAACTCATCGTTCATTTTCTTCTCAATGTACGAATCGTCGTGCACATATTCGCCCCTGCAGCAGTCCGCATCGCACTTTTGTCTGTCGCTCTCCTTCTTGTTGCTATCTCCAGATTGAATCAGTGTCTCAAGTTTGGGCTTCCATCCCTTGTCATCATTATCATCCACTGCAAAACCCGCCTCAAAGTCCACGACAACCTGACTTTCAATTTCGTCCTGGGTTTGCAAGGCTGGACCAGCGTAGTACATTGGCTGTACAGTTGCCTGATGGACAGCAGTTACTTTCAGAAACCGTCTTCCTCGGTTAATAAGATGTTTCTTGAATTCAGTGCCCGGAGCGATTGTGTCATTGGCAGTGTCCTCCTTTTTGAAAGGGTGAAAGCGGAGGGGGTAAACTTGGAGGGATGTGACGGCTATCTCACGCTCAAACCTCGGAATTCGAAAGACTTTGGAGACCGGTCCAAGTTGCTTGCCATCAAAGTCGATGTGAACACATTTAATAGTTATAGATGCTTCCTCCTCCTCTTTCTCCCCTTCGTCCTTCTTCTCCCTAGACTCTCTATAATATTTTCTAAATGGGTCGATAACTCTGTGCCCGATGCTATTCATGGTTAAGACTCGGTATGCTTGTTTGCCATCGTTCCTAATGACGAGGCCGCCAGGCTGGAACAAAAACCAGAGGTCAGAAAAGAAAACTTTTCGGCAATTATTGCTCCTGAGATAGCTCATTCTCTTTTCCATGTCACTGTCTATGAAGTCAATTAAACAACCGAGATGTTCGAAGGCGACTGGCGATTCAGTGTCGAGCCCGTTCGTTTCCCCTTCGTCTTTTTCCGCGTCTTTGCTGTCGCTTCTATTTCCCTTGGCTGCTTCCCCTTCACTTGGTGACTCCGATCCAAAAGATTTCTCTTGATCTGTGCTCTCTTTCACTGCAATGGAGCCAGGACGACTTGTCAGTGTTGCAGAGCAGCTGGTAGAGAGTTTTTCGTGATGTACTTTTTTGGAAGAATTGTCAAGTCTCTTGTACTGATCTCGAATTGCTTCGTCGAAGTATGCCAAGATTCTAAATGGCCGCAGCAATACGATTGGTGAATCGAAGAGAGGATTATTCGGTCGAGCCAATTCGGATAGAATTCGGAGTAAATGCCTCGAGTTGATGCGTAGGCGTTCCGGAATTGGCGTTTGCTCGGGGGCAGTGTCTAATTTGGGTGTAGCCCTTCTGTCCTGGGCTTCCGTCGTGACTTTCCCCTTCCGGCCATAGGCCTGAAGCCGCTTCAAGTGAGGCATGATGTTAAATTCGATAGCCGGCTCACCGACCAGGACATCCATGGCGGAAGACGAAGCCTCGTTCACTCCTCGGAGCGACTGAAACTGGGGCCAGGAAACTCGATCCACTTGTGACAGCGCGTCTGGAATGATGTTTTCATCGGTCTTCTGTTCTTGGCCTTTTTTATCTTCATGCTCAGAAACAGCTTTCTGCTCTCTCTGGGCTTCGTCGTTTCGTCGCTCTCGTATGGCTTGTTTTGCCTGGAAGGTCCGCCTGATGTCATCCTCCTCTAAACGAAAAGCTCTACGTGCAATTTTAAGTCGAAATTTGGCTACCTCGCCCGCTGCTTCCTCGTCCATGGTATCCGAGTCGGAGTCATTACCATACCGATCAACACCGAGAACAGAGTCGACCTTTCGCTCCCACTTCTTCCGTAGATTCAAGAGGTTAAGCATTTGATCGAAATCTCCTTCATATACATGTTGTGCCTTCACATCGGATAGTGGAATTCCTGCAAGCTCGGATCTTCGTCGTCGCATCTGTTCCGACCATGTTTTCCTTTCTTCCGTTGGGCCTAATTCGTCCCGTGCACGGCCCCATTCTGCCTCGAGAGCCTCTCTATCCAGGCTTGGTCGAGCCTGTCTTTCTAGCTCTGAGAGACGCTGTTGGAGGGCCTTGATCTCCCGAATGAGCTGCGTATTTATTGGGACAGAGTCTTGGCGATTCTCATGATTAACCCTGACGCTAGGAAGATTTTGCGGCTCATTATTTGTGTCTGTGGTCTGCAAATGCGGCGGGTCGGAGGATGTGCTGTTGTTGGCCGACAGGTTTGCGTCTTCCATGGCATGAATAGTTTTTCCAACAAGATTGAGACTTTTATGCCAATAAGTTGCAGTTGAATAAAAAAAAAAGACCTGAAGAGGAATAAATGAACGAGGGGTGAAGGGATGGTGAAAATCAAGTCGAACAACAACACCTTATTTGTCGTTAATAGCTCGCTAGATCAGATGACGGTCTGAGGGCAAACAGTTGATAGGTAAGTTTTTAAGCCCGAATCTGGCTCTCTTGAACAGCTAGGTAAGTAAGTAAGTAAGTAAGTACCTACCTATGTGAAAACCACAGATGCCGGTTGGGGCTGGATACCTAAAGCCAAACTCCACCAACCCCTCGGTTCGTTGGAGAGATGGAATCGCACCCCCTCAGAGTTGACCATACAGGTATCGAAAAGCATCAAATTACGGATAGAGTGTGGATCATTTGCTTTTGTCTTTTCGTGAAGTGACTATATCCAATGGCACTCCATGCCAGTGGGCCTGGTGGCCGCCCGACAATGTAATCATTGGGCGAGCCTGCATGCCGATAGTATCATGATGTTATTCAAAGATGCAGGCCTTCCTTCTCCCGAAGTAGGTACTACATTACATGCACAAGCAGTGTACTTGGTAGGGTATACTTACTTATACACCTGTCTCGGGTACTTAGTGGGTAGGTAAGTGATGTATCTGCGTAGAGAGGTAGGTATACCAGAGACATCCATGATAGGTATTTCCCAAGTACCTAACCTCTGGCTACCTTCTCCATAATGCAGTCGGGTACCTGTATCAGGTAGATGTCAAATCTCCCTCCCCCCCTCTCACAACCTAGGGTCTGAGCTCTATCTACACGTAAGCTTGTAGGTAGGAATGTAAGTTCAAGAATGCGATCGGAAAGCCGTGTTATTCTTTTTTCTCTATCGCACTACTTCATGATTTCTGACAATGGCCAGCTCTGACGAAGAGTTTCCACCAAACCAAAGTCATGCCTTGGCACTTGGGTTCGTTGAGGAAAAATTGAAGAGCTATCATCCGTACTATCAAGGTCAAGCACCAGTATATTATAAGCAACCAGACTTATCGGTGAGACGGCGGGTGTACGATGTAACAGATTCGGAACCTAGAACTGCACCAGTTTCAGCAACAGGTGCGGAGTCCAACAGGAACATTCATGAGACCATGAAATACTGGGATATGATCTTTCCTTCGGCCATGAAGGAATTCCAAAGCATGGAGGATGTGAGAACTACTAGACACTCCGACTCAGCATACGATATACGCACCGAAATAACATGGAATGATGTATACAGTAAATTCGAAACTGCTCGACAACACTATGCCGATGAAACGGGTATCGCGAGACGCGTTCAGCGTGTTTTCAAATGGACAGCCAATATCGCCACCGAACCGATACGCTTGGCCACCAAGGTGGTTCCGCAGACGGACATCGTTTCGCCTGTGCTCGCCGCGGTTCAGGTCGTCCTTGATGCTGTCAAGAGAAGTGCCGAGGTGCGGGGCAAAATCCTCGAAGGATTTGATGAGCTTGAAGATGTCTTTTCCGACGTTGAGCTGTTTCTCGAAATATTCCCAAAAGAAGGGCTTATCCTAAACCTAGCGGTGAGCTTGTTGGCAAGAGTGCTCTCTGCCATGGACAAGAGCATATTATTCTTCACCAGGTCATCCCGTGAGTCCAAGTTCGAATCCACAACACTATATCCCATCTGATAATTCCTTGACCAGTTGGCCGCGGAGCGCGCGTAATAATGAAGCAAACCGATTACGAGAAACCTCTCCTCGATAGCCTAGCTTCTATCACTACCCACAGCAAGAAACTGATGGCCCAGGCACTGAAGACCCATACTCGTGACTTTCACAGATGTTAGCAATTCTGTTCCCAATACTCTGTAACCTGCAACTAACGTCACACAAATCGAAGACTCGCAAGCTACCTTACGCATCCTGGAGACCATCACAGACGGACTTTCTGGTGTAGAGGCCACTCTCGCCTTGCTCATGGACAAAGCCAAGGAAGAGGCAGAGCTGGCGAAAGAGCGGGAGAAGCAACAGAATATCAAGATTCGCAGACAAGAGGGTGAGTCTACACATGTGTCTGTAGGAAGCCGGGCGAATTATTAATACTTTCACCATAGAGCTTCTCATGACAAATGCGGAGCAGCTTAAGCATCTCGCCCGGAGTATCTCCCCAATCCCACCAAACTTGACCGGCACTTCGCGCTCACCTCACCTTTTCCCACAACGTGAGACGCCATATATAAATCAAGATGACCTCTGGGACATGTTGGACATGATGGACATTGATGAGGTTGACATGGACGCGATTGAAGCGAAAGTCAAACGCCTACCCCCGAAAGACGGAGCAAAAACAGAACAGATTGTCAGCAATCAGGTATTCCAAGACTGGATCGTATCACCACAGCCCACGAAGCTGATGATATACGGCGACTTTTTGCCCTTCCACATGAGGACCTCGGCCCTGTCTGCATTCTGCAGGACGCTTACCAAGGCCTTCCGGTCTCGGAAACGCCACATGTGCTTGGTGTGGTTCTGCGGCTTTCACTTGGGCGACGACGACGAATCTGACGTCGACTCGAGCGATTCGGAAGATGATCTCGACGAAGGCCTTGGACGCATGTGCGACGAGGAAGATGACTACGATTTCGGGACCAGACAGCGCGTGATCAAGCGCATGATGCGCAGCTTAATTGCTCAGCTGCTCTGCGACTACGACTTCGGCCCCGGGCATCTCCTCCCTCCCGATGTCGACCCGGACGTCATCGAACAAGGCTACAGCCTGTCGCAGCTGAGGCGTTTGTTCCGGTGGTTGGTGCGACAGCTGCCCGAAGAGATTACGCTCGTCTGTGTCGTCGATAGCGTTTTCTTTTATGAGCGTAAGGAATTTGAAGACCCTATGCTTGACGTATTGGGCGACATTCTAGAACTTACGACATCTGATGTGTCTGCGACGGTTAAAGTGCTGGTGACGAGCCAGCGGCCGTCGGTGACGTTCAGGATGGGATTTGAGGATGAGGATTCTATTCTGGACAGTAACGAAAAGGTCACGACGTCAATCTTATCTCTGGATTCGATAGCCCCATCACATCTAGACGTCAGCGAGGAGAGATTCAACCGGACAATAGGGCAGACTGGATGCGAGGTTCACAGATGAGATGGGATAAGTAGCTCATCTGTGAACAAGTCTGGGGTCATGACATGCGCGTATATACGTTGCAGTGAGCGCCGCATAGCTCAGAATTGCAATGGAAACCTCGCGGTCTCTATCCTAGCATGGGTAGGACCCACATTGCAATAATATTCTACTTGAAGATATGCACTACTGTTACCGAAAACCTTGTGGAAAATGGACACCGATCAAAGTTGCAGCAAACACCCGATCGACTTGTTATACCAGCCCATAACGTCAATCGCAGAACTCAAATTGCTAGAGGAGCTTATAACTTGGCAATTTGTTTAAAAAAAAATGGATCTGAATTCAAGTTGCTTACTAAAGTGTCGTCTTGGGGCGTATATATTGAACACCGAGACCTTCTAAATGATCATCACTATTCCGACTCAATTGCCTCACTACCTGTACACAACAGTACCAGGGTTCGACCGTTCCGTTTCTCTCAATACGGTGCCTGAGTGGGGTTAACGCGCCGATGGCAAAACGTAGGCCCGGCGGCTACGAGGAGGGACGAGGCCGCCGGCAGACGCCGGGTAACCCGGGAAATGCACGCTCGTCTGCACCTCGCGCGGTGAGCAACTTGGAGCATCCCTTTTGCTACCACACTACGGAGTACTCCCTACAAATCCAATCATCGTATCGTTGGCTGCTCGATTGCTGGCTATTCCTACATATGCAGCCCTTGTATGACCACAGTCGCCGACTCCACGAAAGACACGGTAGTTTTAAGACGGCCACCATGCATGCAAATGCCGTTGTCAATCTGCCGGACGACTCAAGACCGCGAAGACGGATTACACAACTTCGCACGGGCATGGCATGACAACGTATAGTGTGGAATTCTTGGTATATATATTCAAAACCTATGTACTCGGCATGGTGTTCTCGCCCCAACCGCAGATCGATGAACAAAAGTCCCGATCTATATAATACCCAATGCAGCGAGCAACAACAAGCTTTTCCTCACCGGACGCTTGTCTCCCGCATCGGCGTCAGTTCCCTCACTCACGACAGCGTCTTGCTGGCCCATCCGATGCGGGGTCCCGTGCTGTCGAAGACGACGTAGGCGGCCTTGAGCACGACGTCGCCGAAGATGTTGATGCCGATGCCCGAGCTCGACTGGATGCCGCCGAAGCACGTGGTGCCGGTGTAAGGGGCGTAGTTGATGTACTTGCCGGGGATCACGATGCGCGCGGCGCCGACGCCGAAGGTGAAGCTGGGCAGCGTCGCGCTGCAGGGGAACGTGTAGCCGCCGGCCGAGGCGTCGTTGCGCGCGCCCGAGACGGTCGCCCAGTAGGCGCTGACGACGCTGCTCGGCAGGTACAGCAGCGTCGTGCCCGTGTCGGCGATGCCGTCGATGCTCGTCGACTTGAAGGACCCGCTGCCCACCGCGTAGCCCGTCGACGAGAACTCCCAGAAGCCCTGCCGCGTGCTCACCGTCGCGTAGGTGAGGGAGCCCGTGTACTTGGAGCTGTCGACGAAGCCGAAGTCGTAGGTGCCGGCTGTGAGAGGGGAAAGTCAGTGGCCATGATTCAAGATTCATCGTCCCCCTTATTTATTGAGAGGATGGAGATGGGGATGGGGATGGGGATGGAGGTTTCGGGTCTGCAACTTACGGACACCGGCTTTGAAGTCAACGGCGAAGACGGGGGCGTCCAGGCTTCCCTTGATGTTGTCGAACCACGTCTTCTGCTGCGTCGGCGTGACTGTGTTCAGCGAGCTGAAGGCGAGGCCGAGCAGGCCGTCGAGGTTGCTCTCCGAGGTGAAGGAGCTGGAGACGGTCTGCGCCGACTCGACGGCCTGGCTGGCGACGGACAGCGAGCCGATCTTGACCACGTCCGTGTAGACGATGCCGCTCGACGAGCTGCCGTCGCCGTAGCTGATGGCCCACTTGGCGCTGGTGACCTTCTTGGACGTGCTGCTCTTGGCGGGGCTGTACTGCGTTTGCCCGTTGACGTAGCGCGCGCTCGTGTCGGTGCTGAAGACCCAGAGGTCCGACGAGCCCGAGTCGAAGTCGAGCTGGAGCGTCTGCGCCGGCGTGCCGATCTGGACCGGCGTCAGCCACTCCGAGTCGAACTCCTCGGGGTTCGTGACCACGGAGCCCGAGCTGCGCTTGCTGGTCGACATGCCCAGGCTGGCGGCCAGTTCCGCGGGCACCGGACGTCCGTACTTCAGGTACGTCTTGGCCACCTGGGCGGGACCGTGACGCCTGAAGTTGGCATTGCGAGTCTGGTTGACGGTGAATCGTCCAGGCTGGGGGGCAGGGACAGCCGAGACGGCTCCGAGAAGAGCGCCGAAGAGCGCGAGCGTGGTAGGAGGAGGAACCATCTTGACGGGTCAGGTGGTCGATGAAGGGGAAGGACTAGGGAAGAGGAGCCGGTGGTGGTGAGAGGAACCTCCATCATCAAGCAGACGGGCACGAGGTTTATATAGTTGGTAAGCCTCGTGAGGCATCGTGCACCCGGCCTCGCTGGCCAGCTCGCATCGCGACCCCAATGGGGTAGGAGATCGACATCTTTCCCGTCAGTCGAATCGAGCTGCCGGTTGATAAGCCCTTCTCGGATAAAGGAGATTGCTACTTCACGGCGCATGCCAAGAGAGGCAGGCCATCACGACATCTCTTGCCAACGAGGGGTTTTCCTGGACCTATTCATGCCGCTTACGAGCTTGCTCTGTGGTATAACACAAGCGCCCCCCCACACCATTCGCTCGTGGTGTTGTATGCGGCATACCACGAACCAACAAGGTACCAACTGGGCTTCCCGCTTCTTAACAGGCCAGTGTTATTGGTCGCCATCGTACGTTGAGTCCGTCCTGGGGTTGACTGCCGTTGTTTCGCCACTATCGGCCTTCTATACTTGGCTTGGCTTCACTCTAGCTATTCCCGCCCGCTAGCCTCGAAGCTCACAAAGAGTGTCGCGCTACTGTAGTGTAGGACAACAACGTACGTATGTAAACGGGCAGGGTAATCAGGATAATGTCGACATCCGCGGGCAGGGGTCGTGTATGGGGCGGATCTCGCCGACGTGAGCGCTTAAAAGGCCGTGATGACAAAGGGCGAGCTTATCTCGACCTCTAATGAGGGCAAACCGGATACTCAAACCCACTGCGTCGGTAGCAGTACCGCACTCGCGCTACCCTCGTGATCCGCCCGTAACGTTATTCTCCCCTGTGCCTGATGATCTTCGTTTGAAAGGAGGACGGCGTCCCTGCCAAGCGATGAACAAGCTTTCTCCCCAGATCTTGTTTCTCTTGGCTGGAGGGCCAAGGAACCGCCCTACGGCATCTGGTAGCATCTATGCGCGAAGGACGCTGGTGATAATCAGGGTCTAAAGATAGCAGCGGGTCTCGAGCTTGGTATCAGTTGCCAAAAGCTACCCATGCGCCGGCATTGAGGCTCTCAGTCTTTTGTTCATCGCTGGCACCTTCTGTTTGAGTCTTTGTGCAAGAGCACGCGATGTAACATGCTGGCCGACAAGTGCAGGATGCAAGTTGTACGTACGAATGGTTCCCACTCTGGCGGAGCACAGATTTGGGTCGACAACAGGGGGGGTTGGAACCTCTGATCACTTTCCCGAGTAGGAAAGGTGGTGACGGAAAAGGCAGGTCAACTGGATGATCCGGTGGACGTTAGGAAGCCTTACGATGATCCCTCAAATCTCGAAAGCGAGTCGTTGAGAGCTTCAGCCGGGGACCAGCGCTGGCAGCGAAGACCAAAAACTAGCTCGTTTCTGAGCATGAATTTCATTTCACTCGCGGGACCAATGAGGGTGTGGTGGGATTGAATTGAACGGGCGTAATCACCGGAGAGGACTGCGTCGCCGATACGGCCGAGGTTTCATCGCCGGGACATTCTCTAGCTCACCCTTCGATGCCACCCACAGCACGGCGTAGCACAGCAACCCAGACGCCGGCGCTTCTCGGTCGAAAACAAGCTTTCTTGTACATTGTTGCATACAGAATATTGAATTACCTACATGGGCGTTACCTGGAGTGCCGGCTTACGCAGATTCCCATTGGTTCATCCTCCCCCCCCAAAATGAAAATCAGTACTCGAACTTCTGCTTCACCAGCTCCTTCGCTGAGCTCTTATAGCCTATCTACGCTCTCGGGGTCCTTCGCATGCTCCTCCGGCTCGTGGACCTGGCTGTTCTGCAAGAAGGCCGGCGACTTCTCAGGCAGCCTCGGGTCGAGCGCCGCGATAAGCGACGTGGCCGCGATTTGCGAGAATGTCTTGAACCTCGGCTCATCCCACTGCATTTTCCAAAATGACATGGTCAGTACACCATCTTTCACTCTTTGATTTCTTACTGCCCACCCCCTTTTTGGGAAGGTGAAGCGTCTTCGTTTCATGCCGCTCGCGCGCCCCCCCCCCCCCGGCGGGGGGGCGGGCCCGGGGGGGGGGGGGGGGGGGCGGGGGGGGGGGCGGGGGGGGGGGGGGGGGGGGGGGGGGGGGGGGGGGGGGGGC